>PDGT01000063.1:638982-821817 GCA_003671415.1 Megathymus violae | reverse complement strand
CCCTATATTATTATATTGCACAAAATAAGAATGACTCAACGCCACCACATCGAAAGTAAGCCACCGTATGTGTGTAAACGTAGTTGAGGTTTTGTGTTTCGATTGTACAGATTTTTATTCTCAAACTTATACAAAAACTAACAAAAAAATTAATTATTCTCACATCTAAGATATATAATAATTTGACAATTTTTTGCGGTTTTAGAATATTTTTAGAGTGAACAAATGCATCGCAGAGTACTTCTTTTTTATTGTCTGTGTCAGATGATAATCGAAAGGTTGAAATGGAAAAAGGATGAAATGAATATACTTTTTCGCGTTGCCCCAAAATGATTTTAATCTAGCCCACACTATGGAGTCTCATTCGTTGACTACTTTGACAAAGACTGAACGGACTAACATTGCAAAAGACTAGTATCACAAGTGTTACATATATTACGGAACCAATGAAATGTCGTTATTCCCCAAGACTCGATAAAACGTTAAATATGCATACTCGTAGTAGCTAGAGTTGCAGTTTGTGTAGCCGGAGCCTTCGTAAACCGTTGATAATACATGAATGTGTACTTTACGCATACCTCACCGCACTCAAACTGAAGGTAATTTACATAATTTATCTCGGTGCTTACGTCCCACCGCTGCGATAGTTCAACGAGTCATTTGTTTCTGTATGTAACTTTAATTTTCCTTCATATTCAAAACTTTTACCATTTATAACAACAATTAACAACGCAAACGGACCACCTGCTGGTTGTAGTTACTACCGCTCAAGGACGTAATAGCGAAAGCCTCACGGACGTGTTGTAATTATAGGTAATAACATAACTATGTATTCAGTCAATACGACTATAATTGCTGAATTGATTGGTTGATGTGAACTTTAAAATAAAAGGATGCATTTAACAGTTGTCATATTCCGTTAAGACTACTACGGGGAAGTTAGTAGTGCAAAAATCTTCTCGAAATTTTCCTGTACAAAAACAAGTGATAATTCGCTTTTTTGCGTTTCGAACTTGGGAGGGCATTGTCGAATAGAAATTCCTTACTATCATCAATGCAACACAAAATACAACTACACAAGGCTTTCAGTTTTATCAAAATGTGATAAGAGTTGTAGTTCTTTAGTAGTGCCGAAGTTAGAATTTTCAAATTTGATTTTGTTGATAATGATAGTTGACATACCGTTAGTGTTACCGTTGATACCGTTGCTCCCATAATAGGGTAGTATCATTATTTAGAACAAATGACTCAAATGGGTAAATCTACAATACTTCTGACTATCTAAGAAAATCTTTACAGATATTTGGATGGGCTGCGTTCGGGAAAGTACATAATTTTCGCATTTAATATTCCACAGTGCTAAAAGTCAAATGACTTTTGTATCTGAGACAGTTATTTACCATAAGCCGTATACATGGCTCAAAGTTGCGCAGCTTACTATAGAAGGCACGGTATTTCTCAGTGCGATTAAGTAAGAAATATATAATAAAGTACGTCGTCCAACTGGGATTACTATCATAGCTCGCAGAATTATCCGACTGCGTTACTAATAAGTAAGTCATATGTTCGAACAACTTCTAACGATTCATGCGTTCGCTGGATTTAGAAGGCTTAGTTCAGAACAATATTGCGCCAATAATAAGCACTTATTGGTCGGTTCTGCAGAGGAGAGACTGAGATACATGAGAATATAATATATAGGTATATTGTTAGATTTAATTTGATCAAATAAAATATCATCTTTTCTACATACAATGCTAGAATTTTTAGATTAAAAAGCACCCGTTAATAATCGGTTACTCCTGTTTCAAAACTAAGATAAAAGTTTCCAAATTTCATAACAAGATTTTTTTTTAAATCCATCAAAGCAAATCTTCGTAAGGTTTAATATGTCCTTTTTTAAAGTAGAAGTATTTTTCATTTATTTCACATGACTTCTAATTATATTGAAACTCAGTTATTGTATCGGAACACAAATTGAGGAGTATAAGTGAAAACAATTTCTAGGCTATTTTTCAACTAACTACCAACCTACCAATGAACTATTCACATCAATTATTGAAAAGTATCTAGTAAGCTGATTTTTTAATATTTCAATGTAGAACTTATCTGTATCAAGGTTTAATTGAAAAAACATTTGTTTCACAAACACTCATACGGAGGCAATAAGGTCGCAGTATGTGGAGCGCCTCAACCGGTTATCTAATCTTATCGCTCATTGTTCGATGTCACCGTATGCTCCACGTACATTAAGTTTGTTCGGCCGAGGTGTGCTCGTTATTAGTATTAATATTTTTAGATTTCTTGTATTCTAATTTAAAATGTACATAAATTCTAGCAACAAACACAACTTAACTTACATGATTATTAAAAAAAAAAAATTTTTTTGCCTTGATTAGTCATCATTAGGGTCCTAATATTTTATATTGCTTAACAACTGCGCAATCACGTGTTTTTCATTAAGATCAGTTAAGCCGTTTTTGAGTTATCTCGAGACATAAAGAGAAGCTCAACAGATTTACATATATAGTATTATAACCAATCTGAGGTTTCTTCTCAAGAGAAGTCGAGCAAACCTAATCTTAACTGCACCATAAATCGTACCACGAGTAAATCGTTATAAATATTTATTTAAACAATCACGAATCATTCAGTGTTAAATATTTAAAAAATTAAGTACCGGTATAATACTTTCAATAATATAAATACCTAATACATTAAATAAACTTGCTGGGCTCGGCTTTCAAGACATGCGCGTGTGTCGTACCGTACGCCTAGAACGTATATACAAACACCGCGCCATATTACCTTTAGTGTGTTCTTAATTATCTGACAAATACAAATATCCAATTGCCCTTCGTTCGGCGCCAAACACGCGGTGCTCTCATCGAATCGACGCGTGCCTGCGCAGTCTCGTGACCAATACACCGATGCGACTAGAAAGTGCTACAACTTTCTATAATAAATTCAGTACAAAGGCTCTCGGTTCTCTTAACCTCAAATACGATACATTATGCTTCAGATAAAAGACTTCAAGGAAGCTCCAGTGACTCAGCCGGATAGCCTCACCTAAACAATAGGGTACCTACTAATTTTCTACATGAACAATTTCATTTCATTCGTTCCAAGTTTTTGACACGACCTTTAGGATCTGTGCTAAAACGTTTTAAAGCCTCAGTAAAGACGCTAAAATTTACACTAACAATTATCATGCAAATAAGGATGGCGCGACCATGTGGGTTGGTTACTAGTATGTATATTCAAACAACGTTAAATACTTACGAAAATATACCTGTTATAAGGTCACCGATAGATACGAGATTTTTACTTTATTGAAAAATATTCTATAGTAGTGAATCCTGTCTGGTTAGCCACCACCCCCCTGCTTGGGTCAGCCGCCAAACGACTCGTCGTGTTCCGGCTGGGGGCTTGAGAGCCTGTATATTCTTTGTGACCTTCTTCCCATTTCCTGGCCGACACTGCATCAGTGATACCTTGGTCTTGCTGATGTCCATGGGCGACGGTGACCACTTACTATCAGGTGGCTCGTCTGCTCGTTTGTCGGCTATTAACATAAAAAAAAACTGGCCAGTCCACTACAAGGTCAAGTGAGTTAGTACTTCCCGAGACTGAGCAAACTGAGACGATGATTGAAGCAGAAGAAGTTGCTTAATAAGCAGATGTGGTTGTTGTGATCTTACCACCATTCCTCGACTTTACATTATTTTGCATACGTAATATGTATGTGTACATATGTGCAAGCACTTCAACGTATGTTTTGTTCAATAAGTGTCACTTGCTTCATGAAAAAATTCGTCAGATGGTCGTTCCTCAGATAAAATTTCATCACAACATTGCTAACAACAACTATTCTATATTGTGGCGTAGTTATACTGAGCTGAGGCACCAATATGATATTTAGATATTACATCAACATGTTGTTATATTTAGTTATTATATTCTAATGATTACAGAGAGTTGAAAACCGATCACAGTTTGAAGCAGTGTATAGAAATATCTGTTTTTGCATTACACCACACTGTAACGGAGTGTAATGTAAATTTTTAACCTTATAACTTATAAGTTGCCATCGAAACGAATAATACCGACCCAAATGACGACCCCGTAGCCCAGTTGGTAGTGACCCTGCCTACCGAGCGTGGGGTCCCGGGTTCGATTCCCGGCCGGGGCAAATATTTATGTGACAGATAAATGTTTGTTCTCAGGTCATGGGTGTTTGTGATGTGATAATTGTGTATGTCCATGCCATCCGCAACACAGGGAATCCTAGTGCGGGGGTGTGAGTGTGTAAACGTTTATTTATTATTTATATTTATTTAAATTGCAATACAAATTCTAATTTGTAGTACATATTTTGGGTTAAAATTCTGTTTAACGTACTGAAAATTACACTCCATTGTTCAGGACTATTACAACATCAGCAACACGTGATTGTAACTGATTACTGTTAGAACGTTAAAGTCTGTTTTCTGTTATGAAATTAAAAGAATAACGTTCTTCTGTTTCACTTTCCAGAGTTCGCTACGACATGGGGGCGAGGTCCCGGGAGTTAATACTGCTCCTGGCAGTATGCACGCTTGCGATAAGCGAGTCTGTCAATAAGACTACCAAAAAGGAAGGAAAGGCCTCCGATAACTTCCTCTTCCAGTACGAAGATTATGACTCCGTAGACGACCAAGAAGTACTCTTTAATGAGGACCGACCATGTCCCAGAGATTGCATATGTACTGTATCCCAAGGATACAGAATAGCCAAGTGCAATCGTCTGGAAGTCGGAACACAAAAGTTTGGAGACGATATAACGGATCTTGTAATTGAAAACGCTGACCCGGAAGCGCCCATACAACTCGATGACTTCATTTTCAAAAAATTAGGTCTCCATCAAATAGCCACAGTTAAAATTGTTAATAGCACTATCGCGTCAGTCGGAGCCAACGCGTTCCATGGTCTTCATGAACTTTACGCTGTAAATCTATCTAACAACAAGCTTAACAGTTTACACCCTGAAACCTTTGCAAACAATAAGAAATTACTGTTATTGACACTTTCAAGCAACCCCCTCAAATTCCCTGCAGCCGGATCAGAAGAATACTTCCTTAACGCATCTTCGGTACAAGAACTTGATGTTTCCTATTGTAATATGCAATACATAACGAGTAATACCTTCAAAAATATGCCAGGTTTAATGTACTTAAACGTAGCAGGCAACAACTTATCCGACATGGACGCTGATACCTTTAAGAAATTGTTAGATTTGGAGGAACTAGATTTGAGTGACAATTCTATTCAGACACTTCCTGAAGACATTTTCTCTGAAAACACTGAGCTAGCTACGCTCCATATTCAAAGGAATCCGATTAGCTCAGTATATGGGTTACAAATTTCCGACTTATTAACTCTAAACGCTGGACAAACTGCTATCCAATTCGTTGGTCCTTCCATGTTCAATGGAATGTCATATATTGCCAATCTCAATCTTAGTCATAACTCCATTAAAAAGATTCATAATCAAGCTTTCCATAAACTTGTCGAACTAAACTATCTTGACCTTTCTCACAATGATTTGGATTTCATTTCCAGTATTCTTATTAAAGAGAACATCGAGTTAGATATCTTCAAGATTTCCCATAATCCTGGTTTGAAACATTTACCTACTGACGGATTTAACTGTTCTGCAGAGCAATTTAACATATACTTATTTGACGCCTCATACTGTGGTCTACAAGAGATTTACGACGATTCCTTGAAAACCTTCACCGCTCTTTCACAAATTAATCTTTCCGGAAATGAAATAAAATATATCAGCAATAAAGTATTCTCGCGATGCCCCAAATTAGTAGATATTAATTTAGCCCATAACAAGCTGACGTCCTTGGAGGTCAAAGTTTTCGAGAAGAACAAGGATCTCAGTAAATTAAATCTTCAAGGTAATCCATTAAAAGTCTTATCAGCAGAAATGTTTATTCATACACCATCTCTTACTTGGCTTGATATTAGTCACGCTGAACTTACCTCACTTTGGAAAATTGAAAAGAATCATCCGGCTACAATTCTTAGTAATTTGAGTTTCTTGAATGTGTCACATAATCGTATCACAGAAATTAAACAAACTGAACTCGACAACCTCAACAAACTTCGCACACTTGATATAAGCTATAACATGCTTGCATGCAGCCGAGACTTCGAGAATCTTATGAGTTGGTTGAGCGACCGCAAAGTATCTCCCAATGGTAACACGGCAAGCATTGCGAACTTAGCTAGAGACACGAAAGATGAGGACGGTGTATATAGCTGGGACTTCCTCGTCCGTAAAACTTGTAACACTGAACAGTTCAATGCAACCACCATACCTGTAGTAAGTAAAAACGAAATATCGCAAGCCAACACGCCTGTAGAACAGCACGCTGCTGTTTCTGACGAAGAAATTTGGGAGAGAATTGATCAAGATGACGTTGGAAACTTCGATTTGAAACAAACTCTAGATGACGCCAAGGTCGCTGACGATACTAAACCCATACAGAACACCGCTGAAAAATTAAACGACAACGATGACGCCGATGATGAAACTGACGAGGATGACGACTTAGAAGGTGATGAAGACGATGAAGAAGGAAGTGATAACGGAGAATATGAAGACGACTTAGATCTGAAAGTGAAACTGATCAATAAGCCCTCGTCCACACCTAAACCGATTCCCGAGGTTTCTCAGAAAGATAAGTTGTCGCTCGGCATCAAACTTCTCGACAACGACAACCTGTATGATGACCTCGAGCCAGAAGTGTACGTACAAGAGTCGGTGAAAGACAGCGAACACGGTCGCTACGATTACTTATGGCCGATACTGATCACCGTGTTGGGCGCTTTACTGCTGCTTATAATTATCGGCAAGGTAGTTATGGTCGTGTGCACTAAGAGAAACAGACAGATAAGATACAACAGTGCCATTATAGCCGCGATGAGTCATCCAGGTCGCACGAAGAAAGATTGCGGATTGGTTTACCAGCAGTTATCTGAAGATCTGACAGGACCGAAGACTCCTAAGCTCAACCGCTACGCTCCTCTTCACAACGTCACGGTGAAGGCATCTAACATGTCCTACGAGAGCAGCCCCTTCCACCACAATAATATTGTGCCGGAAGCGGTTTGAGCTTTACAGGTGGTTTAAGTTTTACTCTGAATTACACAAAATTAACAACTGCGTTAACACGTAAATAAGCAGTAAGTGATAAAATATAAGCGCTAGTCAATGCAACTTACACATTACAGAATGTAACGAAATGTTTATAAAAATAAAGTGCCTTGAAGTTTTCTCGAACAACGTGCGACTATTTAAAAACCTAGCGCTTTTAATTAATTACAAAGAAAGAAAGTAACAAACATAAGTCAAATTACAACAAATTAATTTAAGATATACATAATTATATATTATACAAATTAGTTATAGGTTTATTTTATGTACTTAAAATGATTAAAAATTAAACTCTAAAGATATAACTGTTTTATTAACTTTATTCAAATGTTACGTAACGAAATTATACACACTGTACATTTATATTTAGTAGATACTTAATGAGTCTTCTAACAACCTTGATAAATCTTCTTCAGACTGAGGCAAAGGCGCAATACCCAATAAGCGTTTCTGTAAATAAAGAACAATTGATTTATAATTGCTATTTACTAAATATGATTGCTTAATACAGGTAGCGTGTCATTTGAATTAATCTCGTGACGTCAACCGAAAAACAAAATAATCTATGCAGCAATATATATATATATATATATATATATGTGCAAGATAAGATGTAACAAAAAATATGATCTTATTTCATCGATCTGATACACAGAACACATCGCATCTTTGTAATGACCATAATATTTTTAACGGATCAATCGCATTTTACCTCCTTTACTAACCTCTGGCTGACAGTATGATTTTATTTTTATTCGACCGTGAAAAGAAAACTAATCGGCCAGGTTGCCCTGCTCGCAAGAAGGTATATCTCAATAGTTAAAGTAACATGTATTGTGCGGATAAGCTTGTGGTTTCAACGGCGATGTTTACCTACACCGCGCGCACTATTACGCAAAAGTTCACAAACAACTAAGGCCTCGCTATAACTTCAGAACCCATAACCTTACGCCAATGACATCAGTCTCTCGTGTGATAAGGAGTAACGGTATGTAATTTTGTTGCACTAACCTTGTCCGGATTAGTAGAAACATTTTTAGAGCGATATAAAAAGCATCTCACAATGTCTTACTTTGCGGAAGAGAGTGATAATTAAATTTAAATTAAATACACATTAATAAACGAACTATCTATCAGTACCTTAGAGGTTGTGTGAGCATAGATCACTTATCTCTGTGATATAAAACACTGAAATTGTACCGCTGATAACGCGTAAATCAATGGCCTAAGTCTGCATGTTTTATCATGTGATAATTCAGTGCGTCGTCAGCGCCACGTAGTGGAATGGAAAACGAACTAAATTGTTAGCACTTAAAACCTTATTTATGTTATTTTGTGTACACCAACTCCACTGTTGGTTCCAGTCCATCTCACTCACTATGCGTATGCGTAACATACGTTCAATGTCAGATACGGCGATTATTAAAGGCATATAGTATTATCATAGTAACGTAATATTCATAACATACAGATCGGTGATTTTGAAGCCGTCAAAAAGTATCTCTACCTGTGGCAATGCTCCTTGGACCAACTGCGGCACATCATCTCGCGTGTATCCGAGCGCTTTCAATCCATTTTCGATCTTCATTCTGTCCATGTACTTGAGTATTGTGTCTGAAAGTACATTCCCAGCATCGGCTTGTTTGACGCCGTCGACGTCAGCGCCCAGAAGGGCAGCTGCTTCCAGGTGCTTAGCCGGGTCGCTGGCGGCCGTGAAGCGGAACACGGCTGGCGCGGTCACAACCACCGCGAGACCGTGTGGTACTATTGGTTCATTGCTATAATAAATTAACATCGAGTTCATAAACGATCAATATCCGATGAGCTGTGTCATTGTAAGTGTTCGCATGAGTTAAAAAAGTAAGGGCGCTATCAATAGTTGGTTGGGTAACAACTAGTATCAACATTTCTGTAATTTGTAATTATAAATAATATTACAATATTTCATTCGTCACAGACCTTTACTGACAACACATGATTAAAACATTATTTTAATTTGGAAGACGTAACTTGTGAGCATTACATACCCATATTGCTCAGGCACGAAGTCTTTAACATTCCCAGCAATGGGGTATGCGAGCCCATGACATAGATGTACACCGGCATTGCCGATGCCTACGCCCGCCATCGTTGCGGCCAGGTGCATGGCAGATCGAGCCTCACGTCATCAGGGTTATGTACTGAACGAGCGAAGTATTTTCTGAGACCCTGAGCACGTCAGACCAAACTCATTATGCATAAATAATCTGTAAAAGGTAGCGCCATCTTTTGAAAAAATACAGAACTATATGTGTCTGTATCAACTGATATTTTTAACGAGTTTTTCCTGCTATAAGATGGCGCTAGTATTGCTAGTTCTATATACAATTAGACAACACGTTATACTTAACAACCAAATTATGCGGCAGACGCCTTTAAAAGTTGTTCCATATTAGTCAACAGAAATACCAATAATCTGTAGACGAATTGAATAAGTAGGTTAGTAACCGTTCCGTTATTTGCTATTTTTGAAAAACAATGAGATCTGTAGTTCCGTATAACAGATAATAGTACTTGAACTACGAGAACAAACTGTAAGGAATGTTTATATTTGTTCATATAAACTATTCACCACAATAAAAAACATCACAGTACAATTGACGTTAATGCATTCTGTTCCAGCAAAACCCTGGGGATAAAAGATATACATAAAGAGCGGTATAATAAATAGATCACAACCCAAAAACGTCCCACTGGGGGTCTTCTCTCAAAAAGCGTTTCACAAAGTAAAGATCACTCCATATACCTTAAAGAAAACTGTAAAGGGCCGGTTTCTTAAGTTTTATTTCACCAAAGCAAGTGTTAAATATTGAACAATTCGCACTTACTTGACAAAACACAGATTATGTAGGATGCAAACTCGGATCCCTCGTGCTAACAATTAACGTCCAATCCTAGTGGATTACAGTTAGTATGGATGTAAGTCTAAAAATAATAAAATTTCCAACTACCTGTAAACAAAACCGAGCCCAAACATCGGATATAGGATTACTGCCTTGATAGACTGGCCTGAGCGCGGGGTTGGTTGGCGCCGGGCCTCTTTCAGTGTATGGAATGGCTGTAAAACTTTCCAACGCATGGCAGAAGACATCGAAGCCGGCGTAGTTCGCTACCCGTTCTGGCACCGTCAATGTGTGCAGGGGGTCTATTACGGCTAGTAATGGTCGCAGAGCGCTATCAGCTATACCAGTTTTGGCGTGTATCGCTTCGTAATCGAATATGCTCATGCCAGTGGTTTCGCTACCCGTTCCACTTGTCGTGGGAACTGGAAATAGAATGGTACTTAAAACCAACGCACCGTGGATGCAGTTTTTTAAATTAGGTTTTCAATCACAAACATCATCAGGACCCAAAGACCCGATTCTGAATAGCCGTTACTCGGCTGGCTCTCACACACTGCAACAGCTTTGACTACAAGTCCCGTGCGGTGCTAGCCTAATAACAATAAAAACGTACTTGCGATCATTGGTTTTAGGTTCACTTGAACCTTTTTTCCTTTACCGACAGGCATGTTTACGTAGTCAAGAAAATCAGCGTCAGAATCGCAATGATACAAATTGGCCGCTTTACAAGTGTCCATCACCGAACCACCGCCGACGGCGACGAAACTGTCGAAGCTGCCTTGTTTGGCAAACGCTATGGCATCTTTAAAGCTGAAATTTTATATTTTATATGTATACTACATTCTGCAAGTTTGTCGCAAATTGCTAGCAAATAAAAAATGGAGCCTTCGAAAATGTTATTAACTAAGTAAAAAGGTATAGTCTTGTGATTCATACTCAAAAACATTTAAAATGTAATATTGATTATAAAATTATTATAATTCATTACCATATTTTATTATTTATTGCGGATAAATGGATTATCCTGTCAATGAAATGAAGACGGAGTTTAGTTTATTTAATAATAAAACTTAACTTTCTAATTTATTGAATAAAAAATATATTTCTGAGATTCCATTCAACATTGTGTTCATATAGTAAAATTTGAATTGCAAAGTTACTTTATAAAAACTGTCCATTACAAGAAGAAGCACCATATCCACCTCCTGATAAAATTTCCATCCCAGTTTCTCATTACACGAATAATAATTATCATAATCCACTAGCAGTTGCAAGCACAGTATAAAATGTACCTAATGTGTTTATCTATTTGCATAAAATGTGTTCATCAATTTTCAAATAACATGAGACTTAAAATCAATGCTTACTTTTATTGTATAAGTGTCTAGAAGTCTGTATACAGTCCGAGATAGCATAAGGAGGCAAAAAAGATATAGATCAGTACAATTATTAGATAACAATAAATATTATTTTGATTTGGCAGTACAAAGGGATTATTAAATAAGCAGATCCCTCTTCCATGTTCGCCAGCAAAGTGTCTGTTATGTATTTGGTGACAGACCTGAAGGCTAGTGTTGACCACTTGTCATCAAGGGATTTGCCTGATTGATATAAAAAAAACTTAATAGTGACTCAATCATGTCAATAACTATGATGCTCGGACACAACTTCAATCTGAATGAAATGTTCATGCAATTTTTTTTAAGTGGAATAGTTTCCAAGCCTGTAATGTGCCTAAAATATACATTTGATTCATGAATGTTGAGTTTGCAATTAAATTAAGTACACTTTATTATATATACAATAAATAAATAATTAAGAATACCTTGAATCTGTAGGCTCTACTCGAACTTTATCATATACTTTGTAGTTAATACCATGCTTTGTGAGGGAGTCAAGTACTGTTTTCATAGGGCTCAGCGATACTATATTAGGATCTGTCATTACACAAACATTCTTTGCTTCCAGGTTAACCAAATCCATGCCAACCTCTTTTGTCACACCAAGACCATAACGCACAGTTGAACTTTTGATCTGTAATATTTTAAAATAGTCAAAAAAAAAACAGTTCTTGAATCAACCCAAATCAGGTCCTTTACCATGTTTTTGAACTACCTCATACTGTCATTAATTTGAAATATATATTATAAAAAAATATTCTTCCTAAACCAGAAGAGTCAAAAATCTTACACAATAGTATATTATCATTAGTTTCATTCCTAGTAAAATATCAGTTTTTAATAAGTGTCTTAGTTACCTCAAAAGCATAATCTTTTGCTGGTGTTGAGGTATTTACATTGATATGTCCTCTGTGACTGTGAGCAGGGCATTGGCACCTGGGAAATTCCTAAATCTTAACATAACGTTATGAAAGAAAACAAAGTAAAACAATTAGGCTTATAAGTAATTTTTACACTTCTCACAAATCCTGTACTATTAAACAATGATATAATCAATTTCAAATTCATAATTACGACTGAAAAACGTAGCAGTTTAATATTCCTTAATTATTGACTATTACACTTGTTGATCAATACATATAGTTAAGTAGACCCACAAAACAGATTATGTAACTGAATTGGTTCCTCAACTTATACAATGAACTACTAACACAAAAATTTCACAACAGAAAATGGTGGCAGTACAATATTAGTCAAACATTACTGTAGCAAGGTTCATATTGGTATATAGAAACTAAAAGTTGCCCTAACAATTCTGCACATGGAGACGGATGATGTATTTACCATATGTATGGAAAGCGACTTGGAGTAGTTTCTCTAAATAACCTGCTGTTCCAGTGACAGTGCACTGGTGCGCCAGTATTATTTTCCTGAAATAATGTGGGGTTGCATTGGATACCTCCACAGAAAAGTGCACAGTTTCAGCACTCTCGATACAAATAAATACACCTATTTATTCAAATACTTACGATGCCATGTCCATAGTTCTCAATAAATCAAATACTCTCTTACGCACTGCCATGATGTACTGAGAAGACAACTTCTGTAGAGCGCTTTATTATTCTATGATTATGATATCAATTGAAATACTAAACACCGTCTTGGATGCCAGCATGGTGGTACTGATGATAATGTTACCCAAAAACTTTTAGCTTATCATTGAACTGAACTAAATAGAAACAAATAGGGTGATAAATACAAATTCTGTGTTTTATCAGCACGTATCAGTAAGTTATATAAATGTTTTTAATGATGAAGTACATATATATTAATTTATCAGTAATTGATATAAATAGCTTTCAATGTTATTTATTTTTGTTAGGACTCATTTAAATCATTCCCAAGACAAACAGGTGACATTTTGCTGTGAACTTTGACTGCCGCAATCAGTGTTGTCAATCGCGAGGAAAATCCCCGATTTGCGGGGAATTGTAGGTTAGTACAGGGAGAGCGCGAAGAATAATAAAAATCGGGGAATCCAGACCAATTTTATCGTTGGACTATTTCATGTTGGGTAATACAAATAAAACATCACGTTCCGACTGAGTAGATACAACTCGACACTATTAAGATAATTATGAATAGCAACAGCACTCAAATGCCTGCTCAATTGTCATTTAAATACGATTTTGTATTTCTGAACGCATCCATTTCTACATGATCATTAATTCATTGATTATGGTTGTCGACCTCTTAAATTAGCGCATACTGTTAAAATTTTCAATGGTTAAAAGGTGGTTACTTTAAAAAAAAATAGGTGAGATACATAATCAGCATTAAAATATGACGATTAAAACTAATTTTAATATAAAATTAAATATAAAAATCTACCTATAGTATAATTTTTTTCTCCGTGTAGTTTGAGTCATAATAGATAAGCCGGTTAGGGCGGTAAGCATGTTGCGCGGGCGTAACGCCATTATCAATAAAAACAAATGAGTCATCGAAGGCACGGCACGGCGGCGCTGCGGTATACAAAGGTGCTGCGATATTGTTATGTTATGAGCATTGTTTGTCAATTGTTATGTAATTTGTTTTTCATCATTACCCCACCTAATACCTGCAAATTAATGCAATGCTAATTTAGTACATATATCGAAGTACATATATTCGCAAAAGAACTGAGAAGATTGTGTGAAGCATGCAGAAAAATTCCAAGATGAAGACTTGAAGAAATCTCATCTGGCAGAAGAATTCGTAATTCATATGGATGACGATAACTCTGATGTAGAGTTTTAATGCAAATACTTTTAGATTTAATTTTAAATATAAGTTATTATCATTATTATCTTTTTTCCTGTTCAATTTAAACTTAGATATAAGTATTTATTTTTAATATAATTTATTTTAAGTAATTATTAATCTTATTATATTAAATACGTTGTTTTATCTATTTTTATGCCCACACTTAAGGCCTGTGAGTGGGAGAAAGAGCAAAATACTCGCTTCACCGCTCCGACGTTTTACGACGCAAACTGCACGAAGAAAAAAATTATACTATACCTAACTTACGTGTTGTTAAAGAGATTCTATAGATACATCTATCAAATTCGATAACTTGTTTTGAATAGTATAGATGTAGTCTGTAGATGTGAGAGTTCATTTTTTTATAAGATATAGTATTTGATAATAATTTTAGAAGTATATAAAACTAATTTTGTATAAAACAGTATTTTTATTCCAAAAATATCATTTTGGGGAATTTGTGGGGAATGAATCAAAAAGAAGCGGGGAATTTCGGGGAATTCACTGACGCAACTCGGGAAATCGAGAATTTTTTATTGGCTGCACTGGACGCAATATAGATTTCCTGACCACGGTTGAAAATACCTATTTTACAGATTCCCCAAAAATCAACGTGAAATTCCCAAAATTCTGGGTGAATTTTTTGCCATACTGTACAATTTAACATTTTTTGGAAGCTATAAATTTGAGAATACCACTGTTTTTTAGTCTCCAGTAGTCAATAAGGAAACTATCGTGTATCATGTGTGTCGACTATTCCTGTTCGCCGTTTTAATATTTTTTAAGTCACTGAACTTCCTCTCTACTGATGCGTTAGTGAACGGAGGCACGAGTAAAAACTGGATCACTATTTTAAAATTTGGAAACAAATTTTTTATTGCGGCGTTTTCAATGCTGAGTATTTTTCTCCAGTAGTTTCGGCGTCATCGCCCATATCAAGCCCATGCTGAGTGAAATCCAGCATAGTATGAGTTCGCCATTAAAACAAAACGTATGATCGAACACAACGTGACGCGGGAAATCGAGATTTTTTTATTGGCAGCACTGCTTAGGACACAGACACATTTTTGGTTTAAAAATTGTATTGGTAGTAGCAGTCGCATTAAAACATTAAAAACTGATGGTTAAATATTTTTCATTCATAATTATTATATATTTTTGATTTATGGGTACTCACTAACTTTGTATCACTGTTACACTGATTCATGGTATCACACCTTACACTTTTTGGGCCTACTGAAAATTTTGATTAGGAATATGTAGTATCATTATACCAACTTTTCATACGTATTTTAAAATAAACAACAAAATAAACACTTTGGATTATAACTAAAACTCTGTCTTTGAATGTTATCGGTTTTAAAAATAATGGTCACACACATTTTTCTACATATCTTAAAGAGTATAACGATTATTATATATTAGTTATTAAAGAATAATGATATGCCATTAATAGGGACGACTACACATAATATGTTCGTGGAACATATAAATAAATAGGTTAACGTGGTAAGGCAATAGAACGAGGCAATGGTTGCAAGTGCCCCTATTTGGAATTTACTCTGTTCACCGAATAATCTTGATATTAGTTATGCATCAAAGATTTTATATGTATTTGGCCAAGAATCAATTAGATAGCATTTCCTGTCGCAGCACTTTAGACCTATTTAACATGATTTGAACTTGATTTTTTATTTTATTGTTTTACTTATTATAAGTCAAGTCAGTATGTACTTTACTTACCATCAGATGCCCCTGCTACTTATTTATTGGCTATTTATATAAAAAAGTAACATACAAAAAGGTCAAGAGAAAAGAAATAAAGTAACATCGAAATGATGTATTCATAAAGATTTTCATTCAGATAATACACAATAGAAAAAAGTATTTCAACTACGACTCCGTTTAATATTCTACATTAAAGAATAAAACATTCTTACTCTATTAGCATCATTTGGTTACATAACTTTTTTAATTTTAAAAAGTAACATACTGATAGGCTAAAATGGCATTAAAATATTTCATCACAAGTAGATTTCTATATTAAATTATTAAATATATATATATAAATATATATTAAATATATATATATAATAATTTCATTCACATATTCATCTTCAGCAAAAGTATACATTTATGATCTAATACTTTGTTAAATATTACTCTTAAAATCAATAGAAATAAGTTAAATGTCTACAAAACATGTTTTGTGAGTAAAGTATGTATATTTACAAAAAATTGAAGCAACATAACATACTATACATATATATTATAATCACAATAGTTACTTTCAGTACGGAAATTCTATAATCTTACAAATCGAATCGCAGCTTATTCCGCGCTAAGACGACGCGCATTATTTATAACAATACATATTGTGATTTTTAGATCTATTTACTATGGTTAAATATAAATTCATCACAATACTCAGTATAACTCAGTGTCTGAGATCCGCAGATTCTCCCGAGAGATCATTATAAAAGTATTATAAAAATCTAACCATTTACTATGTTAAATTTAGTACAATACTTAATATTATAATATCTCACTGTGGAATCAATTGCGAATTTGATCAGTGAGTTTGCAGAATTTCCGTGCAGATTATATAAAATTAGGTGATATACCAAAATCAGATTACTCTACTTATAGTCATATATTATATGCCTGTTTTAAGACATTTTTTACTGTAAATATATACTACGAGTACAAGGTTACTCTACCACGAATATATATATATATATAAATAAAAATATAAAAAAGTAATGCTCTTTGTGCATGTTTGTATTGAGCAGTGTTTCACTTACTTGTTATGCATAAAATGTAAACCATATAAAAATATACTCTAAAATTTAAAAAAAAAAAAACAAATTTATTTCTGTAA
This sequence comes from Megathymus violae, assembly GCA_003671415.1. Lineage (NCBI taxonomy): Eukaryota > Metazoa > Arthropoda > Insecta > Lepidoptera > Hesperiidae > Megathymus > Megathymus violae. The sequence goes on along the minus strand of PDGT01000063.1, from coordinate 804,639 downwards.
CTACAAGCATTTTGAGCGCACAAGTGGCACAATAAAAGAGACATCCTACTTTTATAAATACTTTTAATTTTGAACGAAAATAAATATTCCATAATTATCACCTAATTTAATATAAATCCTAATTTACGTTTCAAAAGCCGCGTATTGAACATAGAACATTTATTCAAATGAAGTGTTGAACGATTGCGAAATTTTTAATTTTAAGTAGGTATATGAAGATGTAGGAAATACGAAAATTAAATTTATTCGCATATTAATTCAGTTAATACTAATGTATGGCAACGCGCACGATATAGGTAACTTTATATGTACGTAGGCATCACTTAACAACTACGAAATACGAATACAATGGGAGCAATAAACTTAAAGTTACACTAAACGAGGGAATGTATAATAATATACGTAGTAACATGAATCACATGGGCATTTAAAATTGAGATGAATCCATAACAAATATTGTTCTACAAAATATGCCCGCTGAAACTAACATAAATTTTCCGTAAACATAGCATATAAGGTAATAATTACACGCCACGTTTTGTTACTGCAGTGGGATAAAACAACATTCAAATACAAATGATATTCTATTTAAAAAAAGAAGTTGTATATTTTAAAACCGTTTTCAAAAAAAGACTATGTTTACTGGAAAATCATTCTTACGGCAGATTTCGCTCACTGAAACAATTCCGTTGCAGACTAATAATTATAAACAGCCTTTAAAGTAGATCAATGAATGAGAAATAATATTTCAATATGAATACAATAGGTATTGCTATGCAGTGCGTTCGCACTTACCGTAACCGCTTCGTCTACAGAAACATGGAAATTGATAAAATTTTACACATTCAACAAGATCCAAATATTGACATCCGAACCATGTAATATACCACATTATGGCCGCTGACGTGAAAACGATACTCTATACAAAAATAAACCTTTGACGTACGCTCGTACTATATAAACTATTTGGTCCATATATACAAATTGAAAATCAATATAATATTGATAAGTCGACTACTGTCAAAAATATCCCGTCGTGATCCAACGTGAGTAATTCCCAGGTTTAACAATTTGTGTGAATAAACAGAGACATACTGAAATATATTCATACACTAATCGTCATATTGTTTCCCGCTTTGTAAACGAGTTTTCAGTTACCAACACAATAAGTGGTATATTACGTCACACGGACAAACTAACACGTACATACCAACAGTCTAAGACATACGTACATATCGACTACTAGAACAACTATACAACAAACAGGTCACTGGTCCGATGGTTTGTCGCCGACAATATATATTATCTTTCACTACAAGATCACATTTACTTATAATTTTTGGCAAATCGCTATCTAAGCTTCACTGTACACTCATATCGCACTACAGTAACCTTTCTACACGACGATGAACAAGAATCTAATTAGAGAACTTTAAATTTTAATTTTAATGCATTAAAATCGATTATTATTACAGTTTTGAGAGTTGAGCAGATGCCTCGATTCAATAGAACAAACTATAATTGATAGTATCAAGCGTTACTTTGCGCAAATTCATTGTTATAAAATTAGTATTAATTTACTTTGCAACAATCCGCAAGCACAATGTATGACGGTATATACTTCTATACATGCATGAAACCTCCGAGTGTTAACGAACGAAAACGAAAAGGAGAAACGAGTGTTAACACTCGTAGAGTCTACTCACCATGATGATGCTCCGTTTCGGAGCGAACCACGTGTCGGTGGCGGTATGTGAGTTGGTACATACTTTTATCATAATTGCATGTTTTCCTTTGTGGAAGGGAGGGAGGTTTTATGCATGTATAAAAGTATATACCGTCATACATTATGCTTGCGGATCTTTGCAAAGTAAATTAATAGTAATGTAATAATAGAATAAACATTTTTTTTTTAATCTGTTTCATTATAAATATACCAGAAGCAATTTTGCATTGTCTATGGTATTTAAATTTACACGCTGGACGCTAGACGTGACGTCATATATTTCACTGCTTTGTAATTTTTTATTTGTTTAGTTTTTATATTGAAAATTATTATAAATCCAAGTTTGTAAAAACCCGCATCGGGACGGACTGGCCACTGGCAGAAACTTGTTTAACATTACGTTGGTGCATAAAGTATTAGCAATATAAAGAGGAACGTAATGATGTTTACACGTACTATTAAGTAAAATCAGCTTGCACAGATTTTTTATTTCCTCTCCAGTGATGAACAACAAATGTAACAAAAAAAGCTTAGTTCAACAATTACTACTCTGTGAATGCGTTAACGGTTTTAAGTGTTGACCGAACACAACTAAAAAGTTCGAGGATTTTAGTGCATTAAGAATCAGGATGTATAATAGTATTGCTTTCAAAAGTATGATAAATTATATAAATATTTGTGCCGATTTTATCACACGGTATAGAAAATAAACATTCAAAAGATTTGAGGCCTTATCGATGGTACAAAATGTTTTGAGTCACGGTAAAAAGTGATATACAAGATTGCACATTGACAGACGTGAAATCCGAATACACGAAAAATGTTAGAGTAAATAAGCTCTTAATAGCCTTCCAAATCAACATTACAAGCTTTAGGCCAAATGTAACGTTTTTCAAGGATTTTAAATTTAGGTGTATAAAATTTTTGATAAAAAAATTATCACACCGTCTATCAACAACTTCCAATGGAATTATTTTCATCAAAACCTACATTATCGATTAGGCAAATAGATCGAGTCAAAGGTGTATTTATCGAAACTTTAATCGCATATATTTCTACATCTAATGTACGTTGCGAAACAAATGTAAATGAGTTCTACGACAATTCACATGGCGTCCAAATTGAATACTGAGAGTATGGAAACTTCGCTACAAGGAATATATCCATGCAAAATTCATTGTGAGGCCAATTAACAGGAAAGTTCTAGGAACACGACTGTCACTGACGTCACTGTCCGTTGGAGATACCAGAAATATGTGGTCTCATTTCGTTCTTAGTCAGGTAACATGTGCACGAAAGAGACGGGGAACATGCCGCGACGACCGGTGCCTTCAACCTGTCCTTCCATCCAGTTGTCGTCTTCTGTGCGCTCATTGATCACTACGATCACCTCTCCCTCTCTGAAGGATAGTTCGTCTTCGTTGTCCGCCGAACAGTCGTACAGAGCTCGACACCTTCGCATGCCACCCACCTGGAATAGATTCACATGAAGCATATGAATCGACTCTGTCGAGTTTTTTTATACGACCACTAATAACCGGGTTAGAACGGTGCGACATGATGTAGTATTTCGTATAGTACCGGTACCACTGGGTATACTATATAAATTTCTCTACCTTTTCGTTATTTTGAATTTATTATTTCAATTAAGTACATGCAGATTTATTTTCGGAACGGAAAAAAGTTCCATTAACATATCTGTTTGATCTTAACGTAAATGTTTCATTTTTGAATACCTACCTTATAATATTTTTAACAGTCTGACAGACAATGCAATACCGACACCACTTCACTGGGTCAATTCATAGGGTTCCTTTTAATACACAGACGAAACATTGAAAAATTTCGGAAAAGTCGGATTGTTCCAAAAAAGTCGCTTAACATCAAAATAACAACACTACTCACCATAGTGATAGAAGCGGATGGCGACCGTGAATGTACACTGGATGCGTCGGAGACGTCGAGCGACCGGCTGTCGCTGCGGCGCGTGCGCTCGCGGACGCGTATCTCGTCACAATCCGACATGTCACATAGCTCCAACGACGAGTCCTGACTAGAACAATCCTGGTAACAACCATCGTCTACATTATTTTTAATTAATTTATTAAATAAAGTCAAGGAAATATTTCGTGTTAATTACAGAGTTGATTCGCTACACTTTGATGTTGATTTTAAATCATAACGGAAAATGTAAACATAATACGTGTCATCATAATAGATAATAATATATCCATAAATTTCAAATAACACGATTTTTGACGCGGGAGAAACAAATACGCGTGATGCATTTATAATTGGTATGTGTTAGGAATCGCACAGACCCATTAAGATTGATGTATAATAAATTTGTAAGTTATCTAACATTAAGGCAAGCAGATCTGCATAGTCTATATAATCACCACTATTGAATATCGCACGAAAAGTTCTACTTATTTTGTAAATATTTAACTTCACGATAATAAGCATAATTTAAGGCATTACCTTTACTAGTAATAAACCTAAAAAGTATAAAGGCTTTCTTTTATGTCATCATTTATATAAATATCGTTAGAGTACTTATAAATTTATTACCTGTGTTGATTTATTTATTTTTAATGAGATATTATAAAATTATCGCAGGAAATATCAAATGTAATGTAATGTCTTCAACAGTACACAAAAGAACACCTCTATAAAGCCAATAGCGATCAGCTGTGGCGAAAATTTATTTATAACACTAAGAAATAACGCAATGAATTCTGTTTTACTCCATTATTATTATAAATCTAATTTATAGTGAATCTAGACTAGAAAGAGACAATAATTTACACTACATTTTATATTATAATTCACGTTTCAATTATATCATTGTTTCATATTTTAAGAAAGTGGAAAAATCATGCAAATCACACAGTTTCAGTGTTAATAAAAGAAAACCACTCATTATTAAAATGTGTGAGGGAAAAAGAAATCGTTATAATATTTGGACAGTTATCTTTCACAGTAGAGTAGACTAGTATATAATAGGATTATATCTAGGTCCAAAGCGGACTATGCATCTATAAATTTCCCTATTCCTTGTATGTACTTCACACTAATATATCTACTCAATATAAATGATTATGTCTAATTCAGCGGAAAACCTACAAATTATCTAAATTGTTTGAATGGGTAAAGAGAGGCAAAATGCATTTGGTCATCAAATTTAACACAGCCTCAATAGAATATTACCTAAAGGCCAGTGATGGGGACGATATTATATCACTACAAAACCAAACTCTATTCTGTAGATTGTTCTAAGAACAAAGAAAGTTATAAAATTTGAAACTTAAAACTAAAAGCTATATGCATGCAATATATACTATATCTAACCACAAATATTGCATACAATACCAACATTTGTATGTACAATTTGTTGGCACCTAATTAGGGATAAGTTGTCAAGAGACTCAACATTCACGTACCAAAAATATAATCTTAAAATTTATTTAAAAAACTGCTTGAAATTTGTGTTACAGTTAATATTGCACAGAATAAGTACTTACGCAAGAATAAAATTCTACTATGACGTCAAGTTTTAATTCTAAGTTATTACTGTTATTATTTCGAATCTCTTGACAATAACAAAACATTGGTCCGTGATAAAAAAAAAAAACAATTCGATTATGGGATGTAAATGAAACAGGGTAAGCGAGTAAGTAACACTAAAGCTCTCAGCCGTTCGTTACCCTTCTCAATGTCGTTTTCACTGCGTTATCCAGGTGCAATCTATTTTTCTTCTGAAGCAAAAACAAATATAACCCTGTACTTAGTCCTGTGTTATTTTTCTCAGTGTCTATTCGAAAGGGACGCGCGAGTTAAGTATATTGTCAATATAAGAAGTGTAGTCTGCACATGTTGCTTACTGAAATTTATTCTTACTAGAATGAGCAATTTTTTAATAAATATGTCATTTTATCCGTAATACCACTATATTATCAATGATCGGTATAATTACCTGATACCTGTAAGTATTGTTCACCCTACGTTGCTATGTACTTTTTAAAATTTAACTAAACCTCTTTGCTCTACTTACTTTGAGCAGTGAATATTGAATTCTCAATTTCTCATCCTATATTAACAAAGTTATTAAAAAAAAGTGTATGAGTAATAATACAAGAACGCTAATAGTTTTAAAACATGACATATAAACATATTATCATATCGTTTACAATAATACATTACTTTAAATGTCATTTTGTCATCACATTCACGAATTTATACTCATATTTGTTTTGGATTGAAATCTAAACACTCTATCTTATAATATAAAAGTTACAACATTACAAAAGGTGATGACACGCATTCGCATTGCTCGTAATAACGTTTGAACTGAACATGTGCGAGACAGAGGTAGCTTTATCTCGCCACTAAAAATGTATGTTTCATGGTGATGTCACTTCTGATGATTATTTTAACCGACACAGTAATATTGTTTTCAAGTAAAATTATTTAAGGTTCATAAATAAACTCAAACTGCCTATACTAAATTTCCCTATGTCAAATGAATACATATAACTAAAGACATACACAACAAAGACTAGGGCCAAACACTTGTCTGTTTCGTTATCCTTTTTTCTATGTTAGACATCTGCCTAGTTTTCATATGTGTAAAGAGTAGTTATTTATTTAATAACAACATCATATCAGCGATCCAAATTGAAAATCTTTAAAATAAATCTTATCTAGCATTTAAAAATATTATTTAGAAGGCATAACTGACAAATATAGTACCTTTCTCGGTGGCGGTGTGGGCTCGTCGCGGTGATGCGCGCCGTTGTGCAGAGACGACGTGGTCGGCGGAGGGGTGGGCGGCGGTTGCTGAGGTCGATGCTTCACTATACCACCTAGGTACACTAATCTCGATAAAATATGGATAATAATAGAGTTAACGTTCAACGTCTATAGCCAGTAAGACTAAAACTAAACTAGACTAAAATTCACACTCATGGACTTGACTATGAATTGATTGGTCTATGTTTCATGTGCACAGATAATTGTCGTATACTCAAGCTAGACTAAATTCTTCATTTATGAAAATTATAACAGATTTTCTGCAATTATATTTTGTGGGTCAAGGTAAGAGGATTGATATGACTTACATCAATTATATAATTATTTTAAATAATACACGCAGAATGCTTTTAAAGGTGTTCGTAGGTAGCATATGATTACAACAAGTTACCTGTAATTATCATTGTGGTCGAACTATTTAAAAGTTCGAGACTCCATCCCATTCTCCCACTAGTAACAACCCAACTGTGATCACTAAGAAATAGACATATAACTCTAGCTGAGTTTGCCTCTACTATATTCACAGTTATAAATATTATATAGTTCATTAATATTACCGTGTACGGAGCGTCCTGCGTCAGCGGACGGAGAGGGGGAGGCGCGGGGCGCGGCGGCCGGTGGGAGGGGCGCGGTGCGTTTTTTCAAGCTTCCTACGTTTTCAGCAGGCCGCGCTAAAACTGTAAACGAAACGGAACATTTTTTACGAGATCGTTGTTGCTTATGGACATGCCTGACACCAACGGTTTCAACGGTATGTTGCTAATCACGAAGATAGGGGGGAAGCTGCTAGAACCCAGTTAAAGGCCAGGATTTCTCCCCCCAACTATAGTGAACTAGATTGTCAGCAGTTTTTGAGAGGTTTTGTTTTACTTTAACTTGACGTTCGAAGCAAGGATATTATGAAATCAACTTGTACTGGGAGTCGAATGATGTAAAATTTTGAACGACAATTTTGAACAGAATTCATATGACCGTAATGACTCTGTTGGGGTTGGGTTGTTTAACTGGGTGGCAGTTTGTTTGTCCAAGGAATTTCTGGGTGTATCGACTGAAATATTTCTATATGTTAATTGACATCGATTACCAAACCACTCCATCACTTTTTGGACAAAATAAATCTATACATATTATACATAATTTGTTTTTAAATATAACTATATTTTTAATAAAAATATTTTTTTTTCTTATATTTTACAAAATAGTCACAGAAACGCAATCAATATATTAATTATAAAACCTTAGCTCGGTAAATCTATAATTTCTAGACTATTTTTATTTACTCCAATAATAATAATAAATACTATCAGACTAAGCCACAGCGAAGCGTGGCTGGCTTCAACTAGTACATAATAATTATATGCACAATAATTATACATATATTAGAATAATAAACATTTTTCAGAAATTATCGGAACCCTACTCATTTCATTAATAGTTTTAATGAAGAAACCAATTGTAATTAAAACTATATAGATTGGAAATCGAAGCGTTTTAGTCACTAGAAACAAACATATGAACACTCACAAACATTGGGCTTCCTAGGCAACGTGGTGGGGGTGGGCGGGGCGTGGTGCAGCGAGTCGCAGGTGGACGAGCGCGAGCGCAGCACGGGCGAGTCACCACCACCCATCCCGCTGGTCGTACCACCGCCACACACGCCGGCGTACGACGGTGGCCGCGATCGGGGACACTTCCTCTCCGGCGTCACGCTACCGTTCTGCTGTAACAAACAATGGACAAACAATATTAAATGAATCACAATTTGAAAACAAAAAACTAGCGTTAGACGGTTAAACTAATATTTTTGTTATAAACATGACTTTGCTGATGGCCTCAGTAAAAATATATGATAGTATCTATTAAATTATTTTAGCGCCCCTAATGCATTTACTGAATTTTAAACTTAGGGATGGCTGAACATGAATTTAACGGTTCCCTTCATGCAAAGTGATAAAAAACGTGTAAAAAAACATAAACATCCCATTAGGATACTGGGTTACCTATGGAATATAACACGTAACGCACGAGTTCATCTCAATACGGCAACCGAGGAAGAATATTCATCTAACATATATTTCAAGGAATTCTCTATTCTTCTTAGCCAACTTCTCTTGCTCGGGGCGTAATCTACTGAAAAACGTACGAGAAAATGAACTCAGATTCATCCAGTTGCTCACTAGTCTCCATATCACCCGATGCTATCCGAATGAGACCTATGAGTGCCCGCTAATGCCTCTTTGTCGTATTGAAGTATAAAAATATGTTTAACATAATTCTGATGTCGAAAACCCAGTTAACGGGCGGCTTAACCGATGTTTCCTTAGCTAATGTACCCAATCGTTCACATACCTACCATAACAAGTAGAAGAACAGAACCTTTGCACAAATAAATAGTGAAAGTAATTTTCCAGGTCACCGTACACGTGCACACGTACACACGTACACAAGCACATACCCGAGCCCAGCAGTGAAACATTAATGGGTTGTGATGATGGTGATTATTATTATTATTATTTACACATGAGTGACGTCGTCGTGAGACACGAACGTGGATATCGGATCGTTTTAATGTTTTTTGTGTAATATCCAACCTTACCCTTTCATCTATGACCGTGTCGTCGTCCGAGAAATCGGTCGATCCGTCGTCGTGCGACAAGTTCCAATCGATGTTGATGTTCTCGAAGATGTTTTTCTCTCTTTTGTCAACACTTTCCAACTGAAAGTAAGCATAAAATATTTGCCTAAATCCCATTGACAGCTCGTAGCATTGTAAAGACAACAACCAAGATTGAGCTATATGGTGACGGTACCCCCTAAACCATACGAGCGCTTATGAAATAACAACTCATCAAAGTACTAATTGTATTGTAAAAACGTTAAGATTAGTTTATTTTAGCTACTTTCACAGTGTAATGTCCTATAGTCTGTTGTTGTGGGGCTCAGGTGCCGATATTGATTCCATTTTTATATTACAGGAGACAGCAGTACACATCATATACAGCCTCAGACCTAGAGGGGCTAGCTTAGAGAGATAGATCTCTTTAAAAAATCACTATATTAAATGTTGTGTCACAATACATTTTAGGTTATATTATATACGATTAAAAATACTCTGATAGATTTCTTAAGAATTATAATCATAACATAATACTAGTAAAAAGGCCAAACTGATTGTACCAAATTTCAGACTTAGAAAAACTTTTGGCTCTTCATGGGTAAATGAGTGAATATGTATAATAAAATTCCGTTAGCATTGACGCAAATACCATACTGTAAATTAAAAGCTAACGTCAAAAACATTTTTATGAAGAGAGGTTAGCACAAACGAGATGTTTACTTTAAATATAAGACTGCATCGACATGAGTTTAGTATTTTGTAGTAAGAAGAGCTTTATGTAACTGTGAACAAGAAAAAACACCTTGGGAGTTTCTAGCCGCTTCTTCTTCCGGGACCACTCACAGTAGGGATTCGTGAAGCGATAACGTAGTTTGACTTTCGAAAAGTATTTGTAAAAACCAACTTCGAAATAATCAATTCATTCATTCACAGACCGCAACGACCGATCGATCACTTATGACTAATTAATAATTACAATGCACAAAGAGTACACATTACAGATAAAAGGTAAGTGCATATGATTCCTATTATACTAACCCGTAAAACAAGGCTACAAGTGTATTAAGGGACATTCCCACGTGAATTAACAGCAGTAAACAACAGACTGAACTCAGTACTTGTGATGACTTTCCACTACACGTTAAGAGAAGACGACACCTTATGCTTGAATTACGCTAACAAAGTTTTTTACATTGGTAAAAATCACAGCACGTCCACTCCCCAAGCATGATCGAATGTTACAGTGGGATCTTCTCTTGATAAATTCTCAATATGCGAAACATCGATTATTCGCCCCCACCAATAATCTAATATTCAAATTCGATATTGGCAATAGATGGCGTTGCACTGTGCCGATTAAGTAAAATGTAGTTTCAGTACTGAACCGTAAGGTATAATTTCAAGTAACGTAATTCGGATGTTCAAATCGTCTAAACTAAATTTGTAATATTCGATTCGATTCGAATCGATACGAAATATGTCCAAGTACTTACCAATTCCTGACAGTTAAGATGTCCCAATTGCCTCGCAATCTGCAGAGCCGTCCGTCCGTTCAGGTCCTTTATCGTTGTGTCGGCGCCCGCCTTGAGCAGCAGCTTCATGGGTTCAGTTCTGTCCATGACCGCGCACAGGTGCAACGCGGTCATACCGGAGGTGGTGACCTTGTCCAGCAGTTGAGAACCGCCGTTTTGGACTAGAAAATCGACTATGTGCAAACACGACCCGTCCCCCAGTTCCCGCGATATAGCTAGGTGGAGTGCTGTTTCGCCACAATCCTGGAATTAATGGGTTATTTATTTGTATGTTGTCATAGTCGCAACCCATAAAGCCATCGCACACCACGTGCCCGACAGAACTACTTGTAGATACTGGCGGCCACACAACATCCGAGGGCGGGGTCTACACACGCCAGAGCATGAGTGTAGCCGTTTCCGTCTGAGTGGAACGGTGAAAATTGCAACTAACTTTTAATCTTTCATATTAATTAATTAAGTGTAACTGTTAATCGCTTAATTATAAACAAACATTTATTTATTTATATTTTTATGAAAATCTTAAAATAGGGGTTACAAGCAAGGATGTTATGGAGCTCCGTAACCGAAATATCGGATAAATACAATATATCCGAAACCGTAACCGAATCCGATAAAAAAATTTCGGATAATTTCGCAGTCTAAATAAAGCACGTTAGAACTGGTTCACGCCGACCGTGCCGATACATTAGCCGCGTCGCTCTCATTTTAGACAGGTTTTTATTATAATACCACATAATACCTAGAAACTTTGCAAACACATTATATTTTTTTCTAAGACGTAAATCATCTAATATCCGTAACCGTAACTGAAACCGGTCAAATATTATTGATACATCCGTATCCAAATCCGGATCCGAAATTTCATATCCATAACGTCCCTAGTTACAAGTACTAGCATAATGCCTTATATTTGTTTTATATTATATTTGTTATTGTTATGACGAAATATGTCATGATCAAAATGTAGGGGGTGAAGGCCATATTCTAACATAGCTTTTCTCCTTCGCCTAACGAATTTGAAATCAAATGATATAAAAGTTTTTCATACGGAAATTTAAAAACGAATTAGCTTCGTAGAGTAAAAATATTGTCACTCACAACAAAACACATCTATTTATTTAATAAAACACATATATAACACGATTCGGAAACCATCCTATAGGGAGAATGATCAATAAAGTTACTCATAATTACAATAATAGACCAAACCACCCGAACAACAATAAAAACTATACAAAATAAAGAGGAATGTCGACGTAATATAATATATTGTCTTCATTACAATAAATAGAATTAAATAATACATGTACAGATAATTATTCCCTCAATAATTAGACTCGGTTCATCCTATAATACTACATAATGCATTCAGCCGTATTCAATGAACCGAATGAATTAACATCTACGGTGAACGAATTGCCGTACCGGTACCCGCCCCTTTCTTGTAGACTGCCTTCAGTATCTGCAGCTCATAGTTTAATACTATTCTTAACTTATATACTGTGACATTAGAAGGTCATGCATAGCTATAACAACACAACTTTTAGGCCTCGTGTTACTGAATGGTTTAGGGGAGTATGCTATGTCGTAAAGCAAGAAGCTCTATAATATTTCGATCTGAGGGATTTTGAATCGGAATCAATCTTGTATTATGCAATCGAGCGTAATTCTCAGTATACTAATATTATTAAGATAGCGTGAATTATGTGTAATCTCTTTTTTGAAATATTATTTCACCATTTGATATATGCGTTAAATCTTATATATATTTATGGTGTGTGTGTGTGCGCGCGCGTGTTATTGTGTGTGTTTGTGTGTGTACGCGCGTTAGTGTGTGAGCGTATGTACGTGCGCGCATTTTTGCGTGCGTAAATAGGCGTAATTGATCAACCCCAATATAGTCGGGGCGGACCGCTAGTATTAAATAATATCGATAACACTTCACTCTTAACTGTATATAAATAACAGTAAAATAGTGATGATAAACAAATAAAAACACACTCACCGAGCACGGCAGCGTCGCGGCCAAGTCCGCGCCTTCGGCGTATGCCTGCAGCAAGTTCTGCAGATGTCCGTTGTTGACGGCGTGCTCGACCTCCGAGAGCCGTTCGGCCGCGTCGCGACACGTGCGAGCCGTAAACGCTCTGTACACGTACTTCTCGCGTATGAACCTTAGACGCTCATCCCTGAAATTGCGACAAAAAGATTTCATTCCCTATGTTTATTATCGATTCCATATGTTACGGTTGGCGTGGACATACACGAATATGACACAACTAACCATGATCCGAGAACAAACATTTATCTGTCACACAAATGTCTGGAACCCCTCGTTCGGTAGGCGGGATCACTACCAACTGGGCTACGTTGTCGTCGCATTTTGTAACGGTTGACTAATTAAATAAGACTTCATTAAGAAACAAAAGTCCGACTGCACATTGAACGCGTTTTCGTAAATATACTCGTACGTTCGAACACTGATTATTGTAGTAGCTCGCGCTCTCGAATATCGTATATTTATACGTAAAGCTCAGACGGAAATAATTCCCAACACCTCGGAATGTTATTTATGTGACTGTACTTTAAAATACATATAAAGATAATGAAACGAAATGATAGTGTGTGTAACCAATTTCAGAATAAACAATAGTCTAAATAACGGTGATCAAACAGAAAACATAAGTGTACAACCATAAAAAAATACTGAAGAGATACTGACATAGAACTCTCAGGCGTGAGTTTATCCCTCTCGTCGAGTGTGTTCTCCATTACTTCGTTGAACATCTGGTTGCCCATGTGCCTCGCGAGCAGCAGCTGCGAGGTACTCAGCCGGTCCAGCGTCAACGACTGTATACGCGATATGTGCACGCCCAACTCCCTGTGACTGCCCGAACACTCTATGCACACTATTATACCGAAGTTTGTTGAGAGCCATGTGGGGTCTGGAAATAATGAAACTAAGAGTTAATCGAGGTCATCCCCGTTACTATTACACTGCTGGACTTGAGTTTTCTCCAAAGAAGATTGGAGGCCACGGTTCAACAAGCTAGCTCAATACGGGATTCCTAAACATCACAGACCTTTGAGAATTTCTTGTTTCCTCTTGCCATTTTTCCTCATCGTCGGAAATATTCATTAATTTTTGTTATGTAACTAAATGTTTTAGACAATTATTTTTATAATTCCTTTACTTTAATTAAACTATACAAAAATAATGTTCCCGCTAATGCGTGGTCGACTGGGAAACTGTTGTGATAGAATTATCGAGGTAAAGTCAAACATCATATTATTGTTTTTGAGTATTTAAAGAGGTCCAATATCGAAAAATTACAGTCGATCTTAAAGTACTAATAAATGCGTAAAGGTAATTAATATCAAAACTATGTTATTTGGTCAACGTTTCACATAATTATGATGCTTACGAGTAACACCTACGCTAGTTTGGATTTTTGATTTTGGTCGGAAGATAACAAAAATTTTAACAATCCAGACCGGGACACGTATAAGGAGATGTTTAACCAAAACAATACGTTTAAGCTTTAACGACTCAATAACTTAACAAAACTATGATCGTTAGATTAATTTGTCGAATGAATTATGCGGTGTAACATATCTCAACTCAACGCGGAATACAATGGATACAATACAAATTACAACGCAGACAGTTCACAACGAACGATTAACAACAATAGGGGTTTTTATATTATTTTGACACGGTATAGTGGTGCGTGCCGAGTTGTATAAAATGATTTTTTTGAAGTAACAAAATACCGAATACGTATTTTGCTTAAATTTTATTTAACCTACTTATTTGAAAACAGTGATGTCGCCTCAAGGTTAGACTTTATAGGTCCTTTTTTTAAATTAAAATCAAGGTTTGAATTTACCGGCACAAAACACGCTTGGCGATTACCGGAATGCAAGTCAAGTCACGAATTTGTGACCAGAATGACCGAAATATGGTTAAAAAGTTTAGTATTTATATATTAGTATCGTAGTACTAACTTTTTATAGGACACGTGCGTTGGTAGCACGGTATCTCTATTGTTTTAATATCTCCGACTATGAATGGGACACCGTTTGTTTTTGTGCAAGGACGACGAGAAGGCTTACGTTCTATAGTGAAAGTGCGTAGGCACACACACAGACGCAATTTTACTCACAGCATTGTACAAACAAAATATAAAAAGAGGAAAACATGCATAATTACAAGAAAATAAAGATAGTTTTTAAAATATATTCGGATGGGTGAGAATTATAAACTTTTTTTCATGTAACTATTCGACAAAAGAGCATACTAGCACCTGATGGTAAGTGGTCACGGTCGGCCATGGACATTAGTAGCACCAACGGCATAATTGATGCGTTGCAGACCAACAACGCAGCCAGGGCTCTCCGGCACTGCGACCGATACACGTATGAAACCTTTCATGGTCGGTTGTAAAAGGAGGGTGGGAGCTAACCAGGCGAGCAGAATACTATACAAGTTAAGTCGGGATCAAACTAGGTGGAACAGAGCGCAGCGACTTCCAATAGTAGCGACGTTCGCCACAGCCTCGTGCGTTATGCACCAGGGTGCAGGATAATGTTGACTTGGGCTCAAGGGTGGATGGAGCCCTTTACATACCAAATTTCGATTCCGGGCATTGGGAACACTACATTAATTTAATGTACTAAATCACTGTCTATACGTAATATGCATAAATATTTTTATTATGTACTAATGGTCCGCCCTGACTTTGTTCGGGTTGAACAATTGTATACCTATACTACATGCAAAAACACAAAAATCTAACCCTTTCTTTATAATATTAGTATAAATCTCTATCTATTTATTATACGTACCTAACATATGCTACCAATTCTTGGAACATCCACCCAATGTCGACTAGTAAATAATAACATTAAGTTTGTGCTTTGTTTTCTTTTAAATACAAGATAAAAACATCAACAGATGAAATAAATAAATGGATCGACGCAACATAACACCAATAAAAATATTGTAAAATTTTTGTTCTATCTTTTTTATATATAAACGCTCTCACTCCCTCAAAAAGATTTCTTTCAAAAAGATGTTCTCAGTGTCGTGGAAATATGTAAATGAGAGATCATAAACAAATATACTTCAAAACAAACGTGTAACAAACAGATTAATATTGGCCGAGAATTGGATCTTGGGCCGTTTCGCTCAGTAAGCAGGTTTTCCACCAATAATGAGACTACTCATTACAGATCCGTATGTAAAAGCTGTGTGTGTGTACAAGTAATTAGTATTTAAGTACTATAGATAATCCACGAGCACGACAACTACAGAATATAATTTTATCTCCGGCTACCGAAAAGAAAAACGAGATTTCTGGTCCAATACACATTTAAAACATTTCCTCGCTGATTTCCCCAGGAGGGTCGGAGTTCCGATTCTAGATTTAATTTAAGCGAATCGATTTCCACCCTTGGAGGAAGTTTTGTGAAGTTCCTAAGTTAATATGAGGGTTAGAATCATATGCGTGATGATATTTCCAATAATTTTATGTTCTCCAACCGGCAGAGGGCTTATTTTGTTGAATAAGCATATTGATCTACAGTCTATCTTGTCCAGAATGTCCACTGCTCAAGTATATTACCTTTAATGATCAATTGCTTTAACCACAAGCCACACAAAGCCACAAAAACATGTTTTTTTATAATGTTATAATCTTAAAAGTTGAACGTTAATTTCAAAAAGCACCGAAGCGACATATGTTATGTTTGACGGTTAAACTACGTTTTTTTTACATTACATAAGTTAATGCGTGTCAACAATGCCACTTGATGGTAAGTGATGATGAAGTCTTAGATTTTGTACGCACTAATTTATAAAAGCCTATTCACTCTCCTCTTAAAGACTTCCACACTGTAAGTAGGCGGGAACACCGACGCGGGCAAGCTATTCCAATCCTTTGCAGTGCACACAATGATTGACGACGCAAACCGCGTCATTACATTAAAACTTGTCGTTTATTACATTAACACTATGCAAGTGCAAGGGTACTCGTACTTTAAAAACTTCGAAATATACGGGAATGACATAATGACAAATCAATGACTCACGTCACTCCATATATTCTGACGTTTCCGAATTTCGTCATCGCTCAAAAGTAACATATAAATATAACAGCGGTAACCTAGTGATTCAAACGTCGGTCTCTCGCACGAGAGACTCGAGACAGAATCTTGCGCGCATCTGTAATTTATCAAATTATGTGCCTATTTCAATTAGAGTTCTCCACAATGTTCTCAAGGGTGTGTGAAATCTGTCAACCTGCACTTGGCCAGAGTTACGAATTATTACCTTAGCCCCTCTCATTGCGAGTAGACAACCAGCAGTATGTCAGTCAGTATAGGTTGTAATAATCAATGATGATGTATGTGTAATACGTAGATAATTCTATGGAGATGTAAGCACAATATGTTAACAGTAGGGAATATATACACCATTGCTATAAAACGAAAAAAGATTGGAAAAGTTCCAAAAGTACGTAAGTTAAGTACGTTAAGTACACCACTAAACTCACCGTTAGTGGAGCCACAATCTGCACACACTTGATTCCCGGGCATAGCTCTCACTGCTCTGATGATCGACCGCTGGAGGTCCAGTAGCGAGTGGCCCGTGTCGTTGCTCTCTCCCGCTTGCTGGTGGAAGGCCCTCATCAGCGCCCCCTCCTTGCAATTGACGAGTACAGACGTCCACGCCCTCTGCTCGTTCTCATCGTCTGATTGGAAATGATAGGTACGATTGTCTGGAAGCGGAATTTGTGTTCGATGAGGAAACAGAAACTGGAATCAGCTAATCAAGACTGAATAGTCATTATTAAAAACCAGCTGTCCCGGTTTAAAGGTTATCCGCCTTTACAATATATTTTTTTTAATTTTAACCGTTTCGTGGAGTTAGCTGTATATGAAATGGGTAAACCTTCATAATATATAGTAGCTAATTAATAAGGGTTAAAACGCGGATAGGGCAACATCGCGATTGAAAGCGAATTACTCTCCCTTCATCGCATTCGAAACGATCGATTTTTTATTTATGAAAATGTTGCAAGTTGTTTGTCAATATATGGCTAATAAAGAGTAAAATACGGGACACCTTATTCTAATGAATTAAACCAAAAAAAAATATACGAATTAACGCGTTAAAAACGTTACCTTACAGGTTGTTGATCCATAAGAAAAATAAACTTATTGGGGACCAAACTTCTTTCATGAAAATAAGAAATTAAGATTTCGAATTTATTTACAAGTAATAATAACGCTTAAAAATAATACTGCATACATTACCATGCTATATTGCACAGTAGGTATATAGATTATGTTCGTTTATTTACATAACTGTGAATTTAGAATTAAAAAAGCAATTATTTACAATTTTGAATAAATTAAAAAATAAGTGTGTACTAACATGAGACTAGATCGAACGCCCTCTTATCATCCGAGGACACCTTTATTTGACAAGTGAGAAGGTTGACTCGTGCTGGAGGTTTGTTCTCATCTGCATGGAATATGTCTAGGAAGCCTTCTGCGGTTACTCGACATCTTCGCTTCTGCCACACCCTGCGTACTTTCCCTTCTGATTTCTTTAGCAAATAGCCACTTCTTGTGACGCCATGTTGCTTGTCACCTTGTAGTTGATGTAACGAGTACCCACCTAGTGATGAAGCTACCTGTACGAATGAGATTTTAACATCACAACACGAGACAAAGTAACTTTTGATGAAATCAAATCGAAATTTTTTATGAAATCCCATGAAATTAAAAAGTAATCTTTTACAAAAAAATATCTAACCTCCCTATCCTGTGGTGCAGCCGCTCTCAACATATTTCTGAGCTCCAACAATCTCCGCCTCTCGTCGTCTTGCTGCTGCCTTATTTTCTGCAGTTGCACGCTAAGATCTGCGACGTACACCCCAAAATGTTCGATGGTCTTCAAACCATCTTGAAAATAATTCGTCTGTGCGTGATAATACTCCACCAAGTGTTGCAGCAACTCAATTCCTTTCTTCGTCTTTATCTCGTTGAACTTTATCAGGTACTGCAACAACGGTAAACTTTTTTTAGTACGCATCACCGGAAGACTGACATTGTGTAAAAATGGAATCGCACCAGTCTAGTGGAGCAGACAGGGCGACGCCGAAATCAGGTGACACGTGGGCACGGTTGGTGTTATTACTTCATCGGTGAACGTAGCTAATTGTACGTTGTGGAATCGACGCGTGCGAGATTCCGGCTGCCTGGAATCGCACATATATTTTAAATGCCCTTCCGCGAGTTAAAATTATAGCCGTTGACGCACGCGCTCGCGGCATTTGAGCGGTACTGGATCCCGATTTGTCTTTCACAGTTGTGCAATAATAATAAAGCGTGGTGCGCGACCTTGCACAACTCTCTTGGCGTCTCGCCGGTTTATTGAATGTTATACACATCTCTAAGCAGTTTTAATGTAACAAACAGAAACGATAGATTCATATATTACAATAGCGTTTAGAATATTTCAAATTACAAAACATACATGTTTGTACTGAAGTTGCAGTGCTATCTGGACGGTCGAGGGAGTCGTTGACCGAGCCGAGCCTTTATGCACCAAACGCTAATAAGACGGGGCAGGGGATCGGGTGGTGGGTGTCGTTTGACGGTGCCGTCAGGACTTTATGTTCGCAGTGGAACAAAGCGAGGGTCACGCCGTCTGCAGCGGCCCTGATGGCGCAAGGCCGGTCGTTGACCTGACGCGCGCTTCAACAATAATACATCACAACGGTTACAATTCCGTCTCTATCTTTGGTTTCGTTATTAAAACTTTGCAAGTAACTTGCTAGTCCCATAGATAATGTTTGACATATTAAGGTATCAATTGAAGCATAAACAAAAAAGAATTTGAAAATAACTTTACAATGTAGATGACGTGATCCATTCTCCTAATAGAGCTAAGAACTATCGTCTAGAGAAAACAAATATACTTATTCTGAGAACATCACCTCAATCTAAGTTGTTCCGAATTTACACTATCACTGATTGACGCACCAACGATTATTATAATTGACGGTATTCCTAGTAATATATGTACTTATATGAATAATAGCGTATATAGTGTATATTTACGTATGTATATATGTATTTATGTATGTATGTGTTTGTTAGTAAGTAGGTATATGTATACATTTTTATTATACCGTTTAAGCCGCTATTCATGTTGTTCAGTTTAGCCTAATGGTTAGCTGGTAGAAAATGCTTAAACATTAAGCTCGCCCTTTGTACCGTAATACCTTGTGATTGTGGTCAATAAAGATTGAATAAATAAATAAATAATATAACTAAATGATTACTTTTTATTTTAACGGTGTTTTCTCCTTCTTTCTCTAAAGAAGAAGATGAATTAACTACAAAGATTATTTAAATATTTATACACCATTGAACAGTGATCGAACAAAATGAAAGTGAACTTTACAACGATTGCTCTCAGACAGTTCTGTACAGCTAGAGAATCGAAAAAGAAGAAAAATACAAAATTTGATAATTAACTAAGACTAAACATCTCAACTGCTACAATGGAAAGATTTAGAAAGCTGTGGTGTTAATTTCAGGCGCAGAGCGTAACCATTCGTATCAAATCAGGAAACAGAGTCAGCAGAGCGCAGCGTAAGCTCAGATTGAAATGGTAACCGTAAACTGTCCAGCATGTCCGTTGAATAGAACACAAGTAATAGATGCAACGACCTCAGTGAAATATACCATTAAGTATAATGACTAGTTTTCGCTGAACACAACAGAATTTTTTCATTATACGGTCACTAAAATACATTAGAACCGACAAGGATTGAGGCTGAAAGCAATCAAAATTATAAAACTGATGTTAATTCAAGAAAAATACAGTAAAACACTCATGTAAGCATTGAAATGCACAAGTTTTGAACATAACTAATTTTCGTCAACAACAAAAGACAAAACGTCTCATCACAAGAGAACCGGAGTTAATTAAAATGTTTTGACGTTCGAATATGCATTCAAATTGAAAGCGGTGATTGGATTGCAATCAATCGCTTCGCTACAGGATGTTTGTCGCGGCCACTTTTCATATTCGCTTTTCATCGCTCCGTGACGTTATTCAGCGTCAACCGTACTTGGAATTCTGCGAATGTTTTTTGCGGAATGTTTTTTACACACAGTATGTTGATAAAACGAAATAAAAGCTTGAACAAAATTGAAACGAATCGGGTCGTATGCGTTGCAGCCGTTGCAATCAATATCAATCCATCAATTGCATAACGCCCTCACGAATGTTTTGCATGCAACTATTTTAACTAAAGATGAGATGAGTGTACGTAGTTGCGCATGTTGTAAAAACTAATGGATTTCATAGATTTATTTCGTTACAGTTTCGCAATTTGGATTATCAAATATTTTATAGTGAATTGATTTAGTATTATCATGAACTAAGGTTTACGTAAACCTTAATCTATATTTAAACAGACGTTTCTAAAACCTGGTTTCAGGGACATAATAATAACATGAAACATAAACGAGTATAACTTAAGTTATTTATTATTTTTCGAATGCAACAAACGACTAAGTGAAAGTAATGTGATCACTAACTAGTTCATTCACCCTTAAATAAATTATAATCAAGAGTGAAGACTGTAATCTATCTTGGGTAAATGATGTGTTGACAAAGATCAAATTGAACATAAGTTTGCTTGAACAGCTTGGTTCCACGGCGGAATTAATTTGTGTTATTATTATGTTATTTTAATAAGCCAATTATCTTGAATCGTTCCGTCTGAATATCACTGATACTAAACTTATTTATGACAAAAAATATAAGGCACTTTAAAACAATTATGGCAAAAGCTTAAGCTAATAATTAAGGTATAAATTATTTCATTGACCTGCTAATTCCGTTGTACTGACTGAATGATAGACAACGTATGATGTAAAACTGTGGGTGTAGAATATTGCAAAAGAGTTCTCTCTAAAGTATGTGAGCAGTAAGATGGGATTTTAAAAAGAAGAAACTAACATTTGACACGACAGATTGTTCTAGAGATGTAGGCGATGGGAGACTCCGGGAGTATGATCATAAAATTAAAAAAAATCTTTGAAATCTAGATAGGACACGCATGAATTCGATTAGATTTCGTAATGCAAATATATCCAGTATTTTCGGGTTCCTGTATACACAAAACAGAATATAATCATTACAAACTACCAAAATAATATGATAATAAGTGCTGGATCATATTCCTCAGGCAGGTGTACATTTCTTGTAATAAATTTTACTTTAAATATTACAATTCACATAGAAACTAATCAGCCCTGCTAAGGATAGCTAGGAGTTTTTTTCCTAAATTTAGTATTATTAATTTACTCCTAAATTTAAAGATGAGTAAACTATGGATGAAGGCGTATATTATATTTAATTTTAAATTTTATAACTCAATAGATTCGGAGACGACAAGGGCAATGGTCTGTGTGTGTACCAGGGCAAGTATAACACACAGACAAAAATAGATAGACCAACACGCGAGAGTTCCAGTTCACATTTTTTCATCGGACGTACAGAGCCCGAAAACTGGCCAATGGTTCGCCAATAGTTCATTCATTAATAAAACATTTAACTGTGAACCGTTGCCAACGTAACCGTGGTACGTATGCTTTACGTCCAAACGTTATTCGTTGCGATTCTTGCCAAGTATAAAATGTGCTAAAATTGTACACGGTTTGCGCTCAAATTTTGATGGTGCTATGGTACATAATGAATTAACTACCGTTTATCAAGATTTAGTACATGTTGGATATTTTGTAGCTGCGAGGTTGCCTGCATAATCCAATGCGATACGGCACATTAATTGTACATTGAGATTTTTCGAGTTACGCTCACTATCACGCTTAGATTAAAACCTAAAGAATCCTTACGTGAGTAATCAATGTGATTTGTGTCGTTCGTTTTTCTTACGAACAAATTTTTTTTTCACGTTGTAAACTTTTAACAACAAAATAGGTCTTGACAATAAACTCCATGTTGTTCTGACACTGATATGTTGCGCAAACTGTTATCACGCGTGAATGTATCGTTACGTCATATAATTGCATTCCTTGTACAATAGCATTTAATTATGTTTTTTTTCGGTCATTTTATCCATTTAACGAACTGAATCAATGTCACGTATATATAGGTATAACTATAATGTTTAGGGTGGCCACATAAAATATTGATGTATCCTAGTCATAAATTACCATTTAAGACATCGCAATAGTCCATGAACTGAACTGCAATAATGAATTAACATTTATAATAAAATAGTAGGAATACAAATTAAAATTTACTGCATCCAACACACACTCGCACACTCTCTCAAGTACCCGCGAACACGAACCTACAGACAGTCAGGTACGCACGGCAAACATCCAATTATTTAATTTCCAAGACAATAAAATTATTAAAAGGCTTGCCAGATCTTCCAATTAAGTTACAACCTTGTACAATATACTTCCAGCGCGATAATGAAGCGGAGGCAATATATTGACAGTGACAAGTTACGCAAATTTATATAGTGTCACTAGATATTTATTCCTGGTCGTAAAATTGTAATAGAAAATACGAAATCGTTCGCATTTTATGTGTGAAAAATGTTCCCCGTCGTTCATTCTGCTTATTTGATATCCACAATGAATTGGTAACACGACCCAATAGACCAATTGAGTTTTCTAAAGATAAGCCTACTGAGTACCAACACGTACGTGACTAGCGCAATGTTTGTAGCCTTAGATGACCTCGTTCGGAGACTAGACAGTTAAAGTTTACAATGACGATGATTACATTTATGTAATAATGATCTATAAACACAAGTAGAATCTCGAATCCAACCGTTTTTATCTTAGCAGTTATTAAAGGGTAGCATAAAACTGACGTGTTGAATAAATCATACCCCAGCAACTATCCATTTATCATTGGAAACCTTGCTGCGAACATTAATCGCATTCCGGGATATATTCGTAAGGTAGAATAATCCATACGTAATTTATGAATTTATGCAGTGACCAGGAAATTTGTAATTCACTTAGGACTTTTAGAATTTTATATTTTTGACAACTAAAAGAACGCTATTTTAACGTCGTGTATGTGTGCGTAAATCGCAAACTTTAAAACATTTTTTTCATTTTTAAGAGGTTAGCGCACTGTTTTTAATGCCAAATTAACTTCAGTGTATATAGATTAGGTGTATCGAATACTTCACACAAAATTTAACTATATTTGGTATTGGTTCGATAATGTACTTCAATGTTTTTTGATAATTTTTTGTTTATTTCTTTTTAATGTTACTAGCCGATAATCGACCAGACGAGCCCCCTGATGGTAAGTGGTCACCGTCGCCCAAGGACATCAGCAAGATCAAAGGTATCATGATGCGTTGTCGGCCAGGAAATGAGAAGTAAGAAAGAAAGTACTGGCTCTCAAGCCTCCAGCCGGAACACGACGAGTCGTTTGGCGACTGACTCAAGCAGGAGGGTGGTAGCTAGCCAGGCAGGCTTCACGGAAAGATAATAATACCGGTAATAATATTAATGAATTAATAATAATACTGATACTATGATCCTTACGCGAAGCCCTACCGCCAAGCAGGCTGGCTTCTGTCGCCTCTTACGACACCTTTTTCTGTCAGCATGGGATTAGGGGCGAGTATTCTAGGCTGTCCCAATAACTTCTGAGGATTGTGGTCTCAGACATATACTTGTAGTCAGTGCTACGCAACAACTTACTACGCACTTAAATTTATTTTCAGCTTTGCCATGTGGTAAGCCGTGACATAAAAGAATTAAAATATGAAACTCGCTCGCTACCCTCTATTATCATCAAGGGTTCTCTTAACGTTGTGCAGATCAATTTAAATCCTTGCGGGACGTCATTGTACGTATAGTGATACCTAGATACTACCTAGTATCTATTATCGATGACTGATAAAGAACTATTCATAGTAGTTGTTGAGTGATGTTTCCGTCAACACAATATACTCAGATTTTAAAGAATTAGCAGATATGGTGGTACGTCTCCCACGCGAATAGCATAACGATCAAATGATAATCAATATTTTAAATATGTTATTGTCTTTAATTCATCATTCAAACTCAATGTTCACTGTATACAATGTGCCGACTCGTGGTCGTATAGCAAAAATATCTGACAGTTGATAAATTATAACGACAGCTGTGCCGCGATAACAGTCGCTTTTGGTATTGATAAATAATTAAAATATATTTTTTTTTCAACACACTATTTACAAATGAAATAATTCCATCACCGAAACAAAGTGTCGTAATGACGTACAAATAAAACTCCACGCATGCAGTCACTCAAACGCACAAATAAAGCTAACAAAAAATACCTATGAATTAAACCTCTTTAGCGTAAATACACGTAAGTTAATAAGATTATAAAGTTCTTAAGGTTGAATGGAATCAAGTCACTGAACACTGAACGTCATATGCACTAAAAAAACTAATTTAACTTATTTCTGTAAATAAATCCTAGATCCATCTCCGAAGCGATTATTAATTTCAAATGCACCTAACCTAACCTAACCAACAAAATCAAACAAAATCACCGGTGCGTGCAAGGGTTTAACCCCGGCCACCGGAACGGTAGGCCGACGACCACTAAACGACTGCCGATTGCACTGTAAACATTTATTATCAAGTAAACGTCAATAAGCGATACTGATACGTATTTACGATAACAGCTCTAGCACACTACAATCAGCTGGCTATATACTTTTTCAGGGTTATCTTTCGCAGGGATGCTAAGGATATCAGATGTTCGATCTAGATAGGGTTAGTTTAAAACTATTCATCCGCTAAAGTTGGATATGTATAAAAAAACTATTTCATATATCACACAGTTTTCGATGATTTCAGTTGTAGATATTATTTATTATTCAAGGAATTATATTTAAAAGGAAAGCTGTAGCATTTGTGGGATTGTAATAGAGAAGAAGAAGAAATCAAATAGGAAAGAAATAAAATGAAACTATTCATGACCAAATTATAAACATTGTGAAAGAATGCTTCCTGACGACAAGGAAAACTTGTCAAAATTTGTCATCGTTACATTGCGGTACCAAATATCTATTGTCAATCTACGAGTATATAATATAACCAGAGAATCATACATCTCGTTCGATTCCTGTCGGAAATTATGCGTTATATTTATATGGTTTCAGAAATATTCTTATTCCTCATACCTGACAATCTCGATTACGATCACAAAGTTCTAAAACATAACATTCCTAATCCTTAGATATATCATCTCCTCAATCTATTCTTAACAAATATGGAATGAACTAGCATGAACAATGCGGTTTGAAGGAAGTTGAGAATGTTAAATTAATTTTATTCGCTCAAAAGCTGAAGGTTTGCGTAAATTAAACCTTTAATTTCATTTTGCTTCGTTGTGTACAGAACTTGGAAATAGCTGGAATTACAAAATATGTATACGAATCGTAATTCGTAACGTAAATAGTAATAACAGAAGATTTTTAGACAACGTGGAAATATTCGTTTGTGTCCGCCATTTTTCCAATCTAGTCATACTGTTAGTATCATGAGAATTGATATTTGACATTTCGGATAAAAATAAAATAATACAATTCACTGCACATACACAGGTTTCCTGAAGCGAGGCAAGATTAATTACTAGTACATTCAAAATCTAAAAAACTAACTAATCTATCCCAAATTTAATGTTAAATATCTTGAATTCGAAAACCAATGGCTACTCGTACATCGCTTACAATCGATGAGAGAACGCCGCGATACGGTTGACAATGACAAGTGTTATTACACGAGGTCGTTCATTCACAGTCCCACGTTCAGCGCAGCGCTACTCGTGTACGGTACATCAAAGGTTAAGAGAAGAGAACTCCCCAGTAATTGAAATGTCAACACGGACTTTTAAAACGATAACCTTTCCATCGAGTAGTGGTTTGAAACCAACTTCTAACCTTGTTACTCGTATACGATTCAGTTCATTTATCACAGTTGTACACTGTACAGTTGTTGTTTAATTTGACACTTATACAATTACACTGATTCCCTGCAAAAATTTAAACATATTATACTAAAATTCTGAACACCGAACACCCTAATAGACTGACGTGTCAATCGCAAGCTATCGACGTATTTATGCAATGCGAGCGAAGTTAGTACTTGGGTGGGTAATCAATCACTGTTAGTGGCAAAATTTTATAAATACTTTCATGAAATGATAAAATGGACAAATTATACGAAAAGTTACTATATAAAAATCTCCCCATTAACTGACTCGCTTAAATAAAGTATTGTCAAGTTTAATTTAGAACTCCTGAGATTGCCCTCCGCGCATTATACACAAACTTACATAATTCGCACTCTCTGTTTATAATATTAGTATAGATTTCAGTTCATCGTTAACTTTCAATTAAAACTTAATCAATTGTATTTTGTAATTTGAATTGAATGAATTTCCAATTCATACTTAACCAGTTTTATTTATTATTTGAATAGACTATTCAGTAAAATGGCGATGCACAATGTAGAATATACACTTTGGCCGGTACATGTCAGAAATCGTCGTATGGTTCCTCCAGGGACCTGTACCTTGCGATTCCTTCCATATGAATAATGTAACTACACAATGTAATGACTTATAACGTTCCAACGCCTTTGATGTCAAAAAACCCATTATTTAGACATTGCACCGTTTCGGTTTAGGATTATTATATAATATCAAACAATATAATTATAATGTTGGTGACGTATGAAATTTTACAATGCAATTACCTATAATGTTCTTTCTGAAACTGTTAACTTTGGGAATATTTAAACCCGTCCGTCCTTCAAAAATGGTCTGCTTTGACGTTTTCATTGGTCGACTGCATGAAAGAGTTCGTTAAGCTGTAATAGGCTAGAGTTAACTGAACTCAATATTTTCATCAAAACAACGCTTCCACATACTAGTTTTAAGCTTCTAGCAGCATTTCAGGCCACGTCTGGTGAGCGCAGCCGCAAATTGCACTTGCGATTAATTGCATTGACCCCCATTCGGCTCTTAGCCAAAACTAATTATCTGGTTCGGTTTTCATATGAACTAAAGAGTAATTGGACAAGTTGGTTTGATTTTTATCGTTTTGAGAATTTCCATGCCAAAACATGTGAATTAATTCGTCAATATTCAAATATCGTCATGCCAGATAAATAATTTATATAAATGTAAAAAAAAAACAATCTAAAGAACCTACGTTCGATTTTAAAATAACCTACACCGATACAGATACATATGGATATCAGGCAAGCACGGAATGATAATCGACTTCGAATAGAATTTTGTGCCTCCTATTTCTGACTACAAAAGACCTTCACGTCTATTACGATTATGATTACGCTTAAACTTACCTCACACATTTGTAACTGGAACAATCTTCTCTCCTTTTCCATTTCATCCGCGATCTCGGCTGAAGTCACCTCGCTCCGGATAAGACCGGCTTCCTTCGCCTGCGATTTCTTCTCCTTCTCGATTTTCAGGTACTTTGACTCATAGTCTTTGGACGCCTTGTCAAATGGCCTCTTGAGATCGCCTCTAACCCCCCGGAGATCGCCTTTCAACAGGCTGTCCACGGGAAACATTACAATGTTGTTTATGTTCTGCATCTGTAGACAAGACATTATAAAGTTGAAATCTTGATTCATTTCATTTATTCATTGTGATTGGATATCTATTTATTGCGCATTAAAAAAAACTGAATAATAATGGTAAAGTATTGCAGAACATCAAAAGTAGATACACTAAAAGGCGTAAAAAAAGCTCTCCTACAGGGCCGGCGATGCATTGACGACTCCTCTTGAGTTGCACAAGCGACGGTGACCGATTAACATCAGGTAGCCCGTTTCATTTTTCTCGGGTGCATAAAATCACAAAGCTGTGATTATTTTCATAAATAAAAAGACAATGCTTGATAGCAATTCCACCTGATAATGAGTGGTGATGAAGTCTAAGATGTGGTACGAACTAACATACAAAAGCCTATAAGCCACACTCCTCTTAAAGACTCCCACATCGTAAGTAGCTCGGAACACCGACGCGAGCAA
Organism: Megathymus violae; assembly: GCA_003671415.1. NCBI lineage: Eukaryota > Metazoa > Arthropoda > Insecta > Lepidoptera > Hesperiidae > Megathymus > Megathymus violae. The sequence goes on along the minus strand of PDGT01000063.1, from coordinate 775,802 downwards.
ATTATTCCAGTCGTCTGCAGTGCGCATAATGAAGGCGCAAACCGCGTCGTTCGTACAGGCGGTGCGTTCACTACGTAAGGATGGATAGCCGCTGTACGTCGAGTTATTCTATGGAGGAACGGCGATAGGGGAAGTAATGCGAACAATTCCTGCGCACATTCTCCAACATGTACCCTGTAGAAGACCGAGAGGCTGGCAACTCTCCACCTGTGCTCAAAACTCTGCAGATAGGTTTTAACTAGATCTGGGTCACCAATAACCAAATAGGCTTATTTGCACGCCTCTCCATCGAGTCCAACGCTTATATATGACATTTGGCTTATATATGGCATTTTATGATCATGTTTACTAAAAATTTTGATTTCGGTTTAATCTTTGGAATTCCTGAAACGTGTCGAACTATGATAATTAAATTGTGTTAAAAATCACCATTGACATCTGTACAAGACACAAATTGTATAGAATATTGTCGTATTATGGCTAAGTTATATTAATATAATCAGCCTGTTATGGAACTGAATCTATCTACAGCAGATGCTTCCAAACAAGTTTGATATGACGGTATATTACCCCAACAGTAAATATTAAATATTATAATTGGTTTTTAATAATCCTTGTTGTAATGTTAATAAAAATCCATTAGTTGACAAATGTTGTGAATATTTTAAAAAAAGCAATTTAAATTTACCACTTAACCCCGCTACCGCTATGCCTTGCATTATGAGTAGGTATATAAAACTTTAGATGTACATTGCAAGAATAACGAGAAATAAAAGTTCATAAGAATTTTTTACTAGGGTGCTAACAAACAAACTAAAGGGCAACTTCGTGAGAACATATTCCGCACAACATGAACCCACAAATTACAGGTACTTGCATAGAGATGAGAAAGGGAATTGTAGTCTTTAGCTATATATTAGTCTCTAATAATAAATACAACACTAAATACGAGCATGTGCATTTCCTAACAAAATAAATCTTAGAATTGAGATTTACCATTACAGTGAAATCAGGCAAAAAGGGTTCGCAAGCAAGCTTTAGATATTGTTCGCGGCCAAAACATGACACTGACTTCGACTAATCAACCTACACGTTATAATTAGCTTAAATTTAGAAACTTAAACAATTTTTTTTTGTATCATCATACCGAACCAAACCAAACTAGTATAATTTTCGAACCAAAATATAATTTTAAGTTCAGTTTCGTATCACAGCAGCATAGACACGAGACGAGCGTCAAGAAAAACACTTTTCAACCGAGATAAGAGCACATCGACGTAGACTACACAGAAAAACATGTTCTCGCCACTCAAATCTAGTACTCGCTGCATAAGATGCACATTCTCTCTTGCAAAACGGCTCAGCATTCCTGAAGTGTCTCGTTTATTTACAACGCTGTGCAACTACCCTACCTCCACTTGTTACAACACAATTTTGACAGAACCACCGTTCAGTATATGTAGCTAGTGCATCGCCCGAATAGGCGCCAACACCGTGAACTGAATAGCAACGTGTGTTAGTCAATCTTAATGTATTTAATGCTTAGTCCCTCCCATGACCTGGAAATTGTTAAGTAAAACGTTTAGGAAACTAAACTAATACTACTGCCTAAATTATGGATCGTGTAAGGGTTATCTCGGTAACACCTACTATATACTTCGAAATAATTGGAGAAGTTTTAATTTCGCTGACCACTGTTTCGACGCATGATAATATAATTATAATAACACACAAAATTATTGTAAATGTAAATGTATTGCAAAGTGTGAATGAAGCATCTATTATAGCATCTGCATGATTTCTGTTGAAAATTTACTTTGACGTATAAAATACGTTCAATGTCGGTTTGAAGTCGATATACATACGTCTATTTAATTTTGCATTACACGGTCCTGTCGTCGGAAAGCGAAACCGTTCGGAATTGAATTGATCACGACAACCGATAAGCTTCCACGGGCAGTCGGGCGCGTTTACGAGCTGTTACGATGGGAACGTCGCGTGCGAGCCATTGTGCTCCGATCGTGGCCGAGATCGTTGGATTGTAAGCGTTTGCACCCACTGCATGGTTGCGCTGCAAGATCGCCAAGACGGAAATTGCGATTGGGTTTCATTTTTATAAAGTGCATATACGCACTGTATACTGTGTACATACATCATTTTCGTGTTCTCTTGTTTTGGACTGACAAAAAACTGGCTGAAAGACGCTAACAACAAAAAAAAATTTAACACATTAACCCGTTAATTAGGATTTAAGATTATTGTGTGGTTCTTGTAAAGTGCTGTACTAACAAAAATATACTTTAAAATTAACTGTAGTTTGGGTTGCGATTGATTACGATATAACTATAGTTGCATCGATCACTTACCTTATATCGAGTCGATAAGTTTTTTGTTGTTTATTGTTCTTTTGAACGTTTTGTTTTGGATCGGATGAGGTCAAGGACTAATAACATAGGAAGTGTTGTTCAAAGATTACTCAAAAATAGCAGCACATTGCTCTTTAATCAAAAGAAGAGGACTGACCGCTTAATAGAAGAGCAAACGCGATAGCTCCCCTAGTTCATCAAAAAAATACAACTACCGTGTATTTTGACTAGCGGCACCCAAAGAATTATTAACGAATGTTTATCAAGGCACTATAATTTTATTCGATATGATCCTAACATCTCATACCTGTATATAAGATGTGATTCCAAACGTCACACGCTAACGAGTTTTAATTAATGTGAACTACTCGTGAGTGTGGCGCAAACGCGATTTTAGTTTCTATGATATTAACGTAACTTCCGTGTGGGCTGCTAGCAAATAACAAGCAATCTTCAGACGGGAACAGAGTTCAAAAGGTGAAGTCTGTAAATGGATCTTTTGGTTGGGGCGACCAAGTAATATCCTGCATTACAAAATCTACAAATAACATAACACTCACTAGTTACATATATAAATGTAACATAAGTTTCACTTTATGACGTCGACATGTTTCACTTGGCAGGTCTGTTTATGATGGCAAATGAGGAACCATTAGTTTTGTTTACATTTTGTTATTTGAATTATATTTAAAACTCATCGAAACGTCCGTAAAAGTAAACACATTCGTTTTAAGCCTAAAATCTTCTTATTACGACATTACACGAATAAGATCCCGCAAACAGCAATAATGGACCAGCCTAGAGCTTCACGAGAGTACCTATGTAGGGCTCCATTGTTAAGCTTTCGTCTCAAGAGCTTATTTAAATTACTTTCACTGGAAGCCTTCATATTTTATTATAAGACCCTTGATGTTAACACTGTGGAGAACAATGTCGCTTACATTTGTATTACGTATAAATGTCCATATATTATCTCTATTAAAATCTGTATAAATAATTATAGTGATTTATTCGGTTAGGGGTTCATGGCACGACAATTGTAGCACAAATGGCCACAATTTTTGAAATCCTTTTTTTTGTTTTTATTGGCAACTAAACACAAAAAGAACTAGTCCTTTTTCAGGTCTGCCTTATGTTTATTGCCTTGATTTCACTTTCTTACTCCTAAAATACCCGTGAATATCATGTGCTAGCCAGTGACCGACTGACAATTGATGAATGATCAGCACCGGTTATTAATTGGTTCTGTAAGACTAGAACCAAAATATGTAAAATTCATTAATAATATTATTATAGGTATTATATATTATTAAAGGTGGAGGAGGGCGATAATGAACCTAACCACCACAAAAAAGTACTGGTGAACTAAACTGAACAATATATAGAGAAACTGGCGCAATTGCCTTAATCGAAATTCAGCTAGATGTACCACAAGCCATAATTCTTAATAGTGATTTTTTCCAAAGATTCTCAATCATGGGTGGAACTATAATACTTATTTCGTATTCTACCCAGGCTTAAACACCATTAGAAAGGGTAGAATCAGCAGTGGTGATGAGATGGTCCCGCTCCAGGCGAATTGTAAAAGCGTTCTATCCCACGTATCAAAGTACACACACTAAGTTTCGACCAACACTGAAGTTCAACAAAATTTGCATCAAACGGTCGGAAATTCCTCACTTCAAAATGTTACTAGATGATATTTAAAGTAACTTGTACACTACCGGTCAAAAGTTTGAGACCACTATAAAAAAATTAAGAAAACAAATAAAAGTCAACATATTTAAATCATTATGAAATACAGTTTTTATTTCCATGTTATACACAATATTTAAAATTAAAAAACTACGAATACAAAAGATAATACTAAATTACTAAAGAAAATACAAACAAGAGAGTTTACACAGACTTTTCATCAAAATATCCTCCTTTGCATTTTATTATTTGTTTTACCAATCTTGGCATGCGAGCAATTAAGTTATTTATTGTCTCTTGCGAGATATTCTTCCAGCTGTCTTCTAAGGCATTCCATATGGCCTGCTGTGAAGAAGGACATTGTTCCCGAACGTTTCGGTCAAGTTCTTCCCACAAAAGCTCTATGGGGTTAAGATCGGGACTTTGGGGTGGCCATGTCATGTTTTCCAACACTTTTTCTGACTGTTTCTCGTCTAAATAGCCCCTACATAATTTTGAACTATGCTTTGGATCATTATCTTGTTGAAAAATAAATCCTTTGCGGATTAACTTTAGTCCCGAGAGAATAGCATTTTTCTCCAAAATTACTTTATACTCCTCCTTTTTTATAATTCCTTTAATTTGGACCAGATTTCCAGTCCCATAGCCTGAGAAACAACCCCAGACCATAACAGATCCGCCACCATGCTTGACAGTCGGGACTACACACTGTGGCATCATCTTTTCTTCGGCGGAACGTCTAACGAAAATTCTTCTTTTTGAACCAAATATTTCAAATTTAGATTCGTCACTCCAAAGTACTTTTTTGAAATCTTCTTCGATCCAGTCTCGATGGGCTAGGGCCCACTGCAACCGTTTTTTCTTATTCTGCGGTTTTAGAAGAGGTTTTCGAACAGCAACGCGACCATACAACTTGGCGTCTTGCAATCGTCTTTTCACTGTAGACACTGACATAGGTTTTTCCCGAGATTTGTTGACTTCAACGCGGATTTCTAGGGCTGTTAGGCGTCTGTTTCGCTTGCTAGTTACCACAATAAATTTGTCTTCACTAGAAGTCGTAGCTCTTGGTCTCCCGGAGCGCGGACGATGTTGATTACTGCCAGTTTGTTTGTACCGCACAATAGTGCGATGAACACAAGTCTTTGATAACTTGAGTTGAGATGCAATCTCACGTTCAGATTTGCCTTCATTATGGAGAGCAACGATGGCAGATCGCGTTTCGATACTAATTTCGCAAACTTTTCCCATTTTAGAGACGTCTTGACTGTAGGAATCACAAAATCAGACTAACAGCGGATATTCGTAGATAACCATGAAAATATCGGGTTAAAATAAACTTAAAAACATATTTTAAAAATATAGAACAATCGCATTGTAAGATGATGTAAAAAAAAACGAAGTGTCAGCTGCGGTAATGAGGTAATAAAATTTTTACAATTGATTATCGGACTAGCTCTTCTTCGGCTCACATTGTAGTTTGGAAACAATGCTGGTTTATGGCCCTTTCCTTGGCTTATATACAAAAGAATTAGCTTTTAGGCAATCTTTAAAAACAATAGAATATGCAGGTGTGCAGATTACTTTTTATCACCAATATTTTAAGCATATTTACTAATAACAAAAATCTTTTATTAGTGGTCTCAAACTTTTGACCGGTAGTGTACATAAGTAATTAATGTAATTATGTATGTATGCGGAGAACTTCGTTATAGTCGTACGTTCTATTCGGTATGTATACGCAGAAGATATATTGTTCTTGTTATTTAACAGGGGTACACAAACACAATATTTAATACGTTACATAATACATAAACATTACACATTGATACATACATTCACATTGACGTACATGCAAGCTTAGCGACATCACATCAAAACCGGTACAGTGTAGTTCGGCCAATGTCACTACACCCACGATGGACCAGTGTTATTCATTTAACTCTTTAGACTAATTTCTGCGTCCTGTGTAATATTCCTAAAATTCATTAATCGTTGTTAATTAAAAGACTTTCGCTCCCGATAAAATTTTGCCTGTAAAAAATATTTTATACCAGTAATCTTAACATTGTTATTATTACCTCATATTTATTTAATTTCTACTGTTATTTATTTCATTTCTAACTTAACGTGTTGTAAGTAGAGAACTTAATAGGTAACGCAATAGAGATTTATATCGAACAAATCTTGAACACGTCCCCAATTTCCATTTGATTAAGCAGGGCACGTAATAACATCCTTGTATCGTAATAATTAGCGAGTGAACAAGGGTTGCGTTGTCCGGGAAGGGTTTCATTGTACCGGACCCTTTGTCCGCCACAGGTCCGAGGCTCGTCTGTCAGTGCATCCACTCGATTGGTTACACAATCGGCCCTCTGTTGACTATGTCGTTGAGCGGAATATTGCTTCCTATAATTTCTGTTTTTTCTTGGCATCTTTGGAAATTAATATTACAATGGAAATATAATTTATATTCGGATATCACAACAGACACGGATATCGACAAACACACAAATGCTAAATTTTCTTGTGATCTGAACATTGACATTAGAACGAAATACCTTCTAGTGAAGATCGTGGGCTTCTTTACTGCTCAGATAAATGTCTAAAGTACGGTACACAGTGATAACCTATACCTGCCTGCGCAAAGCTTAAAGTACCTCTTAGCATGGCTGCTCTCCCCTAAGAATCAATAGTCAAGTATTTTGTTAGTGAAGCCTTTTATGCTACGGAATATCTTTGAAGGCGTGACCATATATCATCCCGAAGACCGCCTGGCCATTTGTCAGCTGTTGACATAAAAGAAAGCAAGAAAAGTATTTAAAATGAGAAAGCTTCTAGTTCAGAGGCCATTACTGCTAGATGTTTATTAAGTATGTTTCGGTAATCATTCAAATTTTGGAACATTACAACGTACAAAGACCTCGGAAAACTTTTCTGTCAGCGCAACCTTCTTCGTTTTCAGTACGTCATTGCATATATCGCACCTTTAGAATGAAAGTGACTTAACTCAAAATTCCTCAAATTCCATATTTTACTATAAATTTACTTAAAAAAAGCCTACTCTAAAACCCCATGGTGAAAAAGAGCACGAATTATGAGTGATAAAGGGAAAAAGGGAAAACCTCATACAGCAATCTCTTTAAATTTACTCAAGACCATACATTTTTGAAAACTTTCTTCGTCATTTCCATAAATTGCAATTTTTGAGTTAGTCCCTTTCATTCTAAGGGTGTGATATAGTGAAATGTGCACGTGTGCATGGGTGACGGTGACTATTCATTCACAGGTGGACCATCTATTAATTTGTCTATATGTAAAAAAAGTATTTTGTCTGTCTGAACGTGATAATCTCAAAAACTACAGAAGGAATTTGTAGCGCACACATGAAAATATATATAAATATAATAAACAAAATTGCCTCGTAACTCGAAAAACCGTCCTTCTTTATTTTGCACCAATCTGTCATATATATATATATATATATAAAACAAAATTATTTATTCTAAATTAAATAACTGGTTCTTAAAAAATACATTTTAAAGAAAATAAGTTTGACAAGGCTTGGTCTACCGTATGTAGATTTTTTTTTTTTTCAACAATTCACCAATACGGGGCAATATACCAATACTATAGAGTTACCGATGAGAACAGTTTAAATGTATGAGATACCCATGAAACATATATAAAACCAATTAGCAATCATTTCTTTGGATGCCAACACTATGAAACATATTTGTAACTTACATATGATACCTAAGTATTTTCCAAAGTGAAGGAAGGATGACATAAAAAAAATATGTATTCGATATTAAGTATCTGAACACTCCATTGTCTATTACTCGCCTGTTTAATTCATTGCACCGTTATCGTAAATACAATTCAAGATCATTATTAGGCAATCGATATTATATTGACTGCTGTTTCTTTATCGCAAAGGATAAATCTTAGATAAATATTATATAACATCACATACGTCCTTGTTATGTACATGATAACTAATCTATTCGGTTCAAATCGATGGCAAACATTAGTGGAGCAAAATTACTGAACACCAGCAAAATTTGTTTCGTCCGGTAAAATCGGGATATAATTTCAGAATCTTCAACAATACTGCATTGAATGTGCTCGAGAAATTTGAAAGAGAAATATTTAGACTTGTATGATAATTAACATTACAGGTTCGGTAAAGCCAGACATAATAATATTATATATAGTCGTGTCCCAATTTGATAGTTATATAACACATGTCATTACAAATGCAGATACAAATATAAATGTACAAAAAACAACTTCATATCATTTCTGAAGTCGGTATACATTGGTTTGAATTAAACATGATTTGAAATTAAATTATGATATTCTATACCTATTTTATACTAATAACAAATATGTAAGGGAGGCCAATATGTACATTATTTATTATTTGGAAAATTTTACAAAATTAGGTTTTGTCATCAACAATAACATCACAACATTTTATTTTTATTTTGTCTCTCTATTTCTAACCACATGACGGTGAAACCCCTTTATTTATTTAGATTTAAAAAATACTTGGGTTATTTGTAACTTACATAATATGAAGAAAATCTAGAATACGTTTCTACTAGACTGGGGAATGAATCTGATCCCTTGTTTTTCTTCGCGGGAAGTCCTGTTAAGACGGTCAAGTCAAATAAGTCAAAAAGTTTAGATTGCTTCTCTGGAGCTATTGCAATAAATAAATATATTTGCAATGAATAGTACTAAAATATACTTTAAACAAATTGAGCAAACATAAATGCCCGATAGATATAAACAAAAAATGTTTTCGGCACGGGTACTATTTGTAAACTTAACGTATTTGAAACGAGACAAAAACGTCTTTATAATACACAATATGAACAATTTTCACTTTCGGCATCGTCCCAACGTTTTTCTATCCGTTTACGAATGATCGATCAGGTTGTCAGCTGTCAACATTCTGTTAGAGTGTACCACGACAACGTTAAAATCGAACCATCCACTCTCGTTATCTGTATCTATATTGCTGCGTCGTTTACAATTTCCTTTCACTAAGTGTCAATTCTCTACCGTTTCATTAAAGTGAGTGTAATGTGCCGCCATACAATGATAGTGTAACAATTATCTTTGTTCTAATTGAGAGCACACGCTTGCATCAAAACCATACGACAGAAGGTTCACTTGCTAGCGTATTCCGTTTTTACCTATGGTCTAGCCTAGCTCGTTTTTTTTTTACGCAAGATAAATTAATGTTTTACAACAATCCCAGCTGATGGTAAGTGGTGATGAGGTGTAACATGTTCAACGCACCAACTTATAAAAGCCTATTCACTCTCCTCTTGAAGACTGTAATTAATTAAATGATACAAAATTGTTAATGCTGCGTATTAAATTACTAAAATTAATGGTTGGGCAATTTCCTGACAAACCACTTCAGCTACTTTGTAAACAAAGCAACCCCGGTGAACAATGTACGAGGCCGTGATGAACGTTTCCTCCTGTTGGGAGGTCGCTGGGCTCTGTACCGCCCTGTTTAATCCACACGGTACTTGTATGGTGGTAAGGTATTTTGTCCGTCCGGTAATTACCACCCTCCGTCTAAAACCGACATACGTCATACAAATAAATTATTTCATTCATTCATTCATACGTGTTTCGATCATAATATAGGGGAGCCGGTGATAATGCGGGTCCCCGCTTCACTATTATGTTAAGAAACTTGTAAAATCCACAAACAACATAGTAACTTCGAAGCCGTTGTATCAGCCACTTGTACTTAATGTTCTTCTGTATACCAAATCTTTATTTTTTAACTAGAAGCAAACCTTCTGTAAACATCGCTCTTGATCTCCCTAGAGGTCTTGAATAAACGTTCGCTATTGTATGCAAATTGCTCGTCAACGCACAACACAGAACTGTTTAATATCTTGAGCAAAAAGCTTGTTGTTTACAAGGTTAATTATATTATAACAGTGTACTTAATATGGTCACGAATAAATAGCGTTAATTTAAGCAACAGTAGAATGCATTATCTTTTTACTTACCATGTCTTATCTTAATGTTTTACTTACCATTACTATGCCATGGAAAAAAATTAATACGTACTTTATCCTCAGAAGCCGAGTCATCGATAGTTTCCACAGACTTACACATAAACTTTTCTGGCAATTTTCATAGTAAGTACTTTTTTATGGTTTAGATTTATTTTAGAAATATTGTAGAAAATTTTACACAGTCAAGTGTGTAAAGTAGAACGTGAAAGCTCAAATGTCGGTTAACAATTTAATGTAACAATTTTAGAGCAAGAGCACTAAGATTTGATCAATAGCTTCATGAAACATTAAATATACAGGGCATTCAGAATCAGGTCAACACCCGTTAATATGTTTTCTAAATTATACAAGGCAAGGTCAAGGAGGCGTAGCGGCAGACAACGGCTAGTATTAAAACCATAGTACAATAAATTAAAATGTTGTGTATTCAGCGTAACATACAAGTATAATGTGCCCTACGCTCGCGTGTAGTCCAAACTCGCTTTACCTTGTAACTCTAAGTTTTCTCTATAAGTGAGTCTACGATCAATCCAGACACATAATAGTGAATAATAAAAGACCTACAACCACTTAATTAACTATTCTCTGTCTCCATTGAGACAGTGACAATGACTTTTTGGCAACATTAGCGGCTCACCTGCCAAACCCACGTCAAGGTTGAGATCGCATTATTGGCTGTTCAGTGTAACACCACCTATCAAGGTTAAGTGAACTGTACATACTCATTTGCCTAACTGAGCTTAACCAATCAGTCACGTAGTACCGAGCAGTATCTATTTTTATGATACAATAGTAATAAACTCAATGACGAGAACAAAAATTTAATCGAGGAAAAACTGAAACATTAAATCTCCCGAGTAAATTAAGCAACTCTTTCGAAATCGGCGCCATGTAATCAAAGCAACTATAAACATTTAAGTTACATAGTTGCAGCAATCCATTTTAATTACGTTAATATTAATAATCAACTTTGCAATAGTCCGTGAGCACCGTTTATCATGTCCTATGGGTATGTTTAGAGATGCGTAATATGGGATATAGATAGCTAGTGTTGTAATATATAAATATGGCTTTTTAGTTGTCGATTAGAGCAAATGTGTTTTACTTAATTAAGAAAAGTTTGAAAAACTTATTATTCATTTTATAAGTCCCAGTTTAGTGCGACGTAATACAATTGTTTCACTGGTATTGGCATTCGACTATAAAGTCGAGCCGACTGGCCTAACACTATCAAAACTCGATTAAAACGATGCTATTCTTGCCAAAAATCCACAAAAAGTCCCCCACTCTGTCGCATTCAAGGGTTTACTGAACCATAGTCGGGGAGTGAAAAACTAGTCACCGTTGCTCAATCTTCTAGAACCGACCTCATCCGTCTCGAGGGAACCCCAAGCCTTTGAATTGCCATTGAAATCCCCCACCCGCGCTAACTGCCAAGATACAATTTTCTGTGTATCCCCTAGTAATGTACACGTCTAGTAAAAAGTTATCCAACGGTTTCAATAATAGAAAATATCTAATTTTTTATAAATAATAATCTCAATATTTTCGATCCTTTATATTTTTACTCCGAGACTCACGATACAAAAAATAATAATAACGAAAGTTTTCGTTATGAGTACGGTAATCCTGGACTTTTCTTAAATTCCCAACGTAATGAAAATGCTGACTTAGCTCAATAAAAAAGTTTAAAGTAAAATTAAATTGTTATGTAATGAAAAACTAGGCCAGAGTTTAAGCAAATCAAAAGTAAAATGCTTATTGTTGATCCGTACGAATAACCTATAGTTTGTAATTCTTTTATTTAAAGATGTTTTGCAGAAAAGTATGTTCTCAATATCAGATGAACTGCATGCTCGTTTTCGACATACGTATCAATAAAATATATAATTTCAAGATTCCATTGTGATAATTTAGTTGTCCTTCTAGCACGCTAAATAACACCCAAATTAGTGACGGTTTTTTCAAAAGTTAAGAGGATGAAGTTAACTGAAATCAATAATGAACGAAGCTCCCAGCCACTTCGGTGACACACTTTGAAAGAACGTGAATAGCGCTCAAACTATGGAAGGAATAATTAATTGAGTACGTGTTTCAGGAACATATATTCGTATTGCTGGTAATGAGTTGGGTAATTATGTTAAACTGTTGTTTTTCGATATTAACGTGAAACATAATTACCTAAGAGTACTGCAAATTACTTCTAATATATATATCATTTAGGAGGCCACGAGTCTCTTTACGTATTTAACCAGACTGCTCCAATGGGAATTGATGCAGATAAATCTAATATGAAATATTTTTTACATTATTTATTTATGTAGCCTGTTGACTAATTAGGTTGTAAAGGAAAAAAAATGCGCTTAACCACTCTTGAGTTTAAGCCAACATGGCCTGCTTTTAATGCACTCTGCTGAACAACGGAAAACAATGGCGGCTGCTCCTTCTCACCAATGTCGCTGCGTTCTATACCACTCAGTTTATTCCAGAAGATAGTCTTACATGATAGAGTATTTACATGTCTGGCTAGCTAGAACACTCCAGCTAAAATCAATCGTGCAATATTTTTAAATCGGTGTCAATGTCGGAGTCGGAGCATCCCTCCAACTGGGCCTGAAACGCATAGACCACTTATCATCAGCAAGTCCATCAACTCGTTTATTGGCTATTTATGTATGTATATTTACAAATAAATAGGTTGGATTTAACCGAAATTACAGCCATCATTTAACCGAAATTACAACCGCCTATACGTACATCGCGGCGTAATCGTCCTTTTATACGATAAAGAGATTCCGGATGGGGAATACAAAGTTCTTTCTGACGAAGTGGCAGTTAAAATATCGTACATATATACTACTTTATATTATGAAACAGAAATGAGTCAGACCAGTGATTTAAGATGTGATAAATTTGTTCTCTTTTTTCTAACTGTTTCTACGTAAACAGAAATTAGTCATAAAACAATTATTTACGGTACACTCGTAATTGTTCCACTTTTTTTTTATTCGTTTAGCATACGAACACCGTCACCCAAGGCTCACTGATAGATAGGCTTTATATTTACTTATTGTAATTCTTAGAATAAGCTGAATTACACTTAAATTACAAATCTGGTAGTATCCGAATTCGGGTGGATACAGTTCTGCGCGGTAACATCTATAAATATCTGCAGTTTACTGTAAAAAAAATAAGATTTAGGATATTCCTGCAGATGATCCTGTAAATGGGTAATGGACTTATATTTCATTTTTATTTTAGGCTCAGCCGTTACGGTAGAAAGATCGAGGGATAAATGATCTTTCAAACTATGTACCACTCCCAAGAACTCTAAGAAGCCATGAAATTAGGGGGGCAGACAGACAGACAGACGAGTGAAGTTATAGAGGTTCCGTTCCTTCATTTCATGTACAGATCCCTAAAAATGTGCACAGATATAATTTCAACTTTTCTAAGATGAAATTTGTGTATCATACAATCGGTTGTATGGGAAGACCAAACCGTTCCTCATTGAACTATCACGTAATTAGAACCATAATTAGAAGTTTTCCAGTTGTCTAAATGACAACGATTATCATATAAATCATGGGGAACAAGTTCAATAACGCTAAATGGAAGTAATAATAGTTAAATCTTAAACGAAGCATGTTTATAACACTGTTTCACCTGAATTACGCAATAAATCGAAATGGGAGTACTGAAGTGCAATTTTGTGTAGTTTATTGCTCAAATGGGTACCCATAACCTCCCACTTGTTTTTGATCCTTACGTGGCAATAGAAAGAGGCTGCCGTTTGAATAATTTATGGTATAAATTGTCGTCGTGTAGTAAAACACCCCCCTAAACATAATGAACTTTAACATGAGAGCTTAAGAATATTATTTCTTAAATATCCTGCACCTGCGACTTGGTATGCGTTGACATAACCGAGTAGAGCATTTTTTGGCCCCTTTATAGATAATTAAACCTACCTACATTAAAATATTTAATGAAGTGAATTGGCCCCCATATACTTTTAATGTTAGTATTGATTACCTAATATATAAAATTCTCGTGTCACAGTTTTATTTAGCATACTTCTCCGAAACGGCTTGACCGATTTGATGAAATGTTATATGTATATTCAGTAGGTCTGAGAATAGGTTGTTATCTATTTTTTATACCCCTAAGTGATAAGGGTGGTCCACCCCAAATTTTTATTTTTTATTTTTTGGACAAAATTTTTTTTTTAATTTTTTTATAATTTGGCATTATAAAATACATACAACCCTAAATTTTCACCCTTCTATCATTAACCCCTATTTTTAATAGCGATATTACTAATTCAATAATTTTCAACCCAGGTCGATAACTGTTTAATTATCACTTGATCAGTTATCTCCGCTAGGCGTCTACCAGTGTCACTTCTGACTCAGTAAACAGCACAGTGTAGGGATGAGATCTCTTTTCTCACTACCTACAGTTTTTGCCCATTATTATTTATGTTTGTGCATGAATCGTAATAGTCCGTTAACAATTATCATTTTACTATTTCAGTGTTATTTTCAAATAAATTTATCATTAATTCATATCACACCATGTTTTTCACACGGACAATTATACGTGGCATGCTCTCGAGTGGGCAAACCATCCAGTTTGTTTGTATTAGATAAAGATGGGACAACAAAAAATATTGTACACTCTATTGCGTAAAGGGATTGATAGTTTTTTAGTAAAATTATTATCATTAGCAATATGTATAATTAATAATTTATATAGCAACGACGTTTGCCAGGTCAGCTAGTTATAAATAACTTACCGAATGTTTCCTAAATTTCGATTTAAGATATACTGTAAATCGAATCGAGTTGAAATCAAATACCAATTCCATATTTAATACCTTTAAAATATATATATAAAATGAAGTGTAATCTGTGGGAAACTAGCCAGGATTTAAATTTTTGATGAGCTTATTCAAATCAGTATGAATGAATCATAACTAGAACTTCTCCGTTACTCTCGGTATAACCGATAAGAATCAATGAATAAGAATGCACGCGCAGTAGTGTGTCGATGACGTAACGATACGCGCCTCGTTCGACGACAAAAACTTAAGTAACGCCCGAAGAAACGATGCATGCATACAGGTCTCCATTCTACCGACCTCGTACGTGACTAAATGAATCGCGAGCAAGTGATGGTGCCGCATCTGGCGTTTTAGGACGGGCCACCTCAATTCACCTGATGGAAAGTGTTAAGTATGGCTTATGGACACAGGCAACATTAGAAGTACTGCTATTTCAAGATTTTCCCTAAGCAAGAACTCTCACGCCATTTTTTTAATATTACCTCATTGTTTTAAGAGAAACCTCGGCGACAACTGTTGTAAAAATGGAGAGGGCTTCGTCAACTGAGTCGACCAGGGCCCAGATTTTCAATAAAAAAAAAAACAAAATAATTTTAGAATATAACTCATTTTGTTCTCTGGATGCTCACAGTATAATTGACGCCAAGTATTATGGTTTTAAGATGAAAGTGATTTGTAGAATTCAATCCTTCGTTACTTTCTTCTTACGTACGTACTACAAAGTGCGGTTCAATGTTGAAACCGCAGAAGCAACGGACACTATATACAACAACATTTGTTGGCTGAATCGAGATGCTCACGCACAAAAAAATTACGTAAAGCACACCACATAAACAACCACGTGCAAACCTTCTCTATTTCGTGGTATACGACAAATCCACCAAGGTAACGCTTATAACAGTAACGAATAAGCAAACTGAATAACATTGTGATTCGCGCGTCACTCTCGCGAATCGCGACACGCTGATCAACCATTGTTACACTATGACCCAATCTCGCAATACCATCCCAGTTTGTTAACTTTCCAAATAAATAAATACAGCGAAATATAGCTTTCGTACTATTTAATAACACACACACACACATATATATATATATATCTATATAAAATAAGATTAAAAATACCTACTTTATGATTATGATTTTTTGAAAGTAGGTAAAAAATTTCAAATAGGTTCCGGGGTTTCGAGGGATTACATTCCGCATATAGACAAACTCACAAAAATCGCACTCTCCATATATATCTATCACATTATCATAGATTGAGTGAGGAATAAAAAAAAACAGCAAAGTGAACTAGTGCATTCACTGTATCTATTTATAGATCACACGATAGATAACATAAAGGATACTGATACTATGCTGTAAAATGTTATGTTACCTACTGGGCTATTCGGACAGCAAAATACATTTGTATTGCAATTCAAGTATTGTGTTGTATAGGATTATATCATCGTATTGAAACATTACAAAGAGTTCAATGAATCTTACAACAATCTCCATTACGCCGCTCAAGCATGAAGAATTCCCTATACAAATGCATCGGCCACTCTCAGCTTTGTCAAAAGTTAACCAATGGTCAAAGAGGACAATGTCCACAAATCACACGCAATGACTGTGAATTCGTCTCTGTGAGTAGGTACATTATCTATTGTCAATTTTAAGCAGCGAGAGTGCTGTAAACAGTTGGTATTAAAGGACAAAGGGTATCCAGAGCCGTGTCAAGGGCAGGTCAAAGATTCTGCGCAGTGTAGGGCCGCAACGGGATGTCGAATTAACATGGACCAAGGAATTGGGGCGAGACTTTTCGCCCCGCTGTTATAGGAAATTTCAATGTATTCATTATGATAGTGCTTGCGGATTGTTGCAAAGTAAATTAATACTAATTTAATAACAATGAATTTCCGCAAAGTAACGCCTGTATGATATTGCAATTAAAAACTTACAATACCTGAACTATACTTGACTTAGCTTAAATGTTCTAATTGATGTAAATTTTTCTAACTCATAGATATCGATTCTCAGACGTAACATAAGTTTTATAATATATGGAATTTGAAATATTATCGTACTATAACTTTTTATATGCATTTAGCTCTATATCCCGCCCTCTCTTCACTTTGGGAAATATTCTCTTTAAGTTACTAACAGCACTTAAATTATTTTTTTGATTACACGGATTTAACGACGGGAAAAAATTGCAATGATTACCATGATAACAATAGTAATGATGGTAGCAAGACAAACATTTCGTTTTTAAATAAAGATTGTCAAAGAATTTTTTTTTCCTAGTTGATTTGATATCAGATTAGCTGAGATCTTATCAATGGCTTATGTCTGCTCTCTATCAGATCCCGAAGGTCACTGTAGGTCATATGCACTTTGGTATCTTTAATGTTTATAAAATTGAAGTTCAAGTCAGTATGTTTCATCTCAATGCAATGGGCAGTGAGAAATTTCACTCACGTTAAGGTCTGTAACTTAATAGCCCGTCGATATGGATATCAAACTGTATTATCAGTTAAATAGAACCAAGTAAAAAATTTAAAAATTTTAAATAGATCCATCTAGTGATTTCCAGTTTAAATCGAGACAAAAAACGCAGACAGATTTAACATCCCTATAAAACATTTTATTATGTCAAGGTATCATATTCCACTTAACAATTGACCTTTATTTGAAAGTCAAAGAGAAACGTTTCAATTTTAATTATTGATAACATTAAATTCTCCTGCTATTTAAAAATTATAAAGCTGAAAGTCACAAGTAAAACATTTGCACTCCTATTTCAAATCCTAAATCGATTTTATAGCTTAAAGACCTCCTGTTGCGTGTTAGTTTTATTTCTACCAGTATGATTCTCACTGTAATATTAATTAACGCCCTCAGTTGCATGTACATTCAGTAAGTATTATTAGACAGATAGCTGTCTTATCAAAAGACTAGTTTTACATTGTTGAGTTTCTTGCCGCTTCTTCTTCCGAGACCACTCACAGTAGGGATTTGTTGAAGCGATCGCGTAGTTTGACGTTCGAAAAGTGTTTGTAAAAACCAACTTCGAATAAAATATTATTTCATTTCATTTCCAAAAACTGTAGACAATTTAAAACCTCCCATAACCGGAATCATCCCTACCACATTTTAACAACGAGGTTGAGAATGCTACAGTGCTCCTCAGTTGCAGCTAATTCTCCCAACAGATGACGAGTACATAATAATACATGTAAAATATCAATATTGTAATGTATTTAATAGACAAGATGATTTTTAGTATTACCATGGCGTTGTATTTGTTTACGATATTTTATGCTGCAGATGTTTTTAGAAGCTGCATTTTGTCACTGGGGCCTAGAATGTGAAACAGGATGGTAAATCGAAACATGCACAGATATTCATGAACAATATCATTACCTAATGGTCACTGCGTTTAATAGTTTTATAAAAGATATTCGTTTGTTAATTTTATTGTATATAAGTTTTACTCTCATTAAGCAGTCTCCCAAAATGTATTCACCACCATCTTGTCAACGCCAACTGATCCTTCATAATTGTGTGTAATAATTACCACAGATTTTTATCATATTTTTTGCTTACGGCAACAACCATGCTTAAAACGTTACATACGTATATGCACTGAAGTCTGAATATAATGACTCTCATTGACGAGCACAAGTGTACTAACGTATGTAAGCGTACATTTCAAAAGTAAGTTATAAAAGTGTTAATTGCGATGTAGAAGCTCAAGGTAAAACAGAGCCATAATTGGTGTAATTTCCTGTCGAGTGCAACGAAATGAATTTTGCGCGGCAAGAGACAAGCTGACGAGCTGCATGGGCTGTTCGCCTCTCGTACAAAATTGCATCTATCTTACGCTTGGATACTAGCGAAACTAATTGTTAAGTGGAAAGTACGAGGATTAAACTTGAAGTTTAAACCGTAGACAAAAAACCTTTCTTTCTTCATAGTAAAAATATAAAATAAAATATAGATTTACCAATAACGTTGCTTTTAACAAATAACCTCTACAAGGACTGCAGGTACAAATAAAAAGATTATTTTTTCAATTAAATTATGAGACGCATTTAAAACATATTTGATGATATTTCTAGCGTAAATATTTATTTATTTTTCTATTATTATTATAGTAAAGCTACGAGTATTAAGGCCGACTAATATACCTCTCACTCGTTTCGTTTCCAGAACATAATTAATGCGTATAGAAATCGTACGCGAACTAAAATATTGTTAGGGATTTATGTTATTTTTGTTTTTCATGTTTACCTCATTTTGTTGTTTTAAGTTTAGGTTCATTAATTTTTGAATAAGAAAAATACTTATGTACGGCAATAAGTACAAAAACACAAATAACATTGTTTACCCACCAATAATCCTTAACAGAACTTTCATATTTTTTGTATCCTATCCCACGAAAACCGATCCATTTCCAAACATTAAAAATATACTAATTACTAACTTACAAGTTATAATTTGCATGCTGTCAATTTTATCTATGTATTGGCTTTTGCGTCATACTATTTTGAATACTATATTGATGACAACACGTAAAGCCATAAAAATTTTCATAAAATATTATTACGTGCAGAGTCGTTATAGTAACCATTTCGTTATTAGTGTAGATTTTTGTAGAATAATAGGTATAATTATTCTTTTAAACTAAATAAATATTCATTGTTCTGACTACATACATCTAATTGCGCATAAAATTATAAAAAATATGTAATTCCTAAAGCAATTAAAAAATATATGATACTGAAACCGAAATTTTTATGTCGCATTGGAGTTTAACACTAACCCCTATTATGTATTGGACGGGATAAAGAAATTCATAAAGAAGAAGCAGAAGAGTCATTTTACTCAATAAGGATTTCATTTTAAACTTATATAATAATACGATACTCAGATATTTGTTTATAGGTGTCACGTCATAATTGTATTATCTGCATATATATCGCAGTCTGACCGTGGAATTTATAATATCGTGATATTATCGACCATTTCAGAAACTATTTCATGAAATTTTCATTTGACAATACGAATCGTTTAAATCGTTTGTATCATCGTTTCGTCATGTCAAAAAGTCTGAAACATCCAACCATTTTTGAGAAGGTAGGTACCTGAACATATCCCGCACATATGTATGTATTTATTTGATTTTTTTAAATTCCTCAGTTACTATACTTCATAATATTAAAGAAGCTAGGATACTCCTATCTTCAAAATGTTATGTGTGTAGTATCAACTGTCTCGAAGTAACATGACCTCGACATACCGACAGGGGGGGGACATGACCAAAATGCGAAACGAAACGACAAAACTAAGATTGCCAAAAGCCATTAATAAACAGGTTACAAGTTAAGCACGCATTTTAATACATGCATTAAACTCGATGACGAGGTTAGTGTTATTCATACTCTCTGTACGTCACTTCCCACTTAAGAGACATCGGTGCCTGAGCAGTTAATACTTATCCTAGTTCTAGATACATATAAAACAGAAGCATTAATTCATCAACTCGTTTTGAAACATTTTTAAAGGTACAATGACAATAAACGGTTGTTGCATTTGTGGGTTGTCATACTTGCAGGCAAATAGTATTGTATTATTTGACACTTCCAAATAGTCTATAATAAGAGGCCACCCTGACCCATTTTCAGCTACAATCTGTTGCGCCCACGCACTACATCTGTGTCTAGTCAATCGACGGTTGACGTGCATTCGGTTCAACGAATTGTTTATATTTATATGATTACAAGCGTTGCTAGCAGTTTCGTTTCAAATTTTAATACAAACATGAAGTTTTTGTAACAAAAACACAACCTTTCAAAGGCCAAATCGAAACCAGTATTTATTGGACCCACGGAATCTACACAGGTTCACAGAAAGGTCTAAGCATTCTGAAAATTTTTGAATACCTTACACACTTTCGAGAGAATTATTAAAAATAATACACAATATTGCTTGTTGAATAAAACTGTCACATAACCCGGAAAAACCGCCAGGTACCGAGAGCCATTTTGCAGAATTCTCGCTCGACAATAAAAATCCTCCAGGATCCAAGTTTCTCTGAAATTTTTCATTCACTCATTGGTAACTACTGACTGTCAATGTGAATGAGGTAAGGTATTGTTTCGCGAAATGTGCCCTGTACCCTTATGGCTCACGACACAGATAACTCTATTAGTAACTCCTTTTTTTATCGAACTAGGACCTCAGGTCGGCTGAGACACTGCTTAAACAAAGTAGAGCATTATGCAATGAAGAAAGAGCCATGCAATGTACAAATGTGCTAGCGTCAACACAATTGCTTTGGACTGGTGCCGTCTTCCTGCGGAACTCGCGGAGATTTATTGTCTGCTCGCTAACGATTCGATCGCTACTTCGCTTCCTTTCCTACTGTTTTATTGCTTTAGAAACTAGGACACACTGCTATTTCCGGCATGTTATAACGTACATAGTTGAGTCTAGGGAAGTCGAGATTACTGAAGAACTCAATTATCTTCCTACCGACCATCCAAACACGGATTCGCTTATGAAGCTTGCGCGCTAGCGTTTACAGACAGAGCTTGAACTTTTTTATAACTCAGCCGATCAATTACGATTGCCACAACCATCAAGCTGTGAAATCTTCAACGACTAATAACTATATTCAGTGCCTATAAAACAACACAATTTGCATAGCATGAGACAATGTAGGAAAATTGTTTTAACAGCTTGTATTGCCTCGATACAAGTTCACGAACGCTCGCCGGATGGGCGCAGTATCATCCCACGCATTCCCAGATCTCATTACATAGAAATGAGATTATCCTAGTTACGGATTTAATACAGTTTATACCTCATTCCAACGTTTATCTCCGGACGGATGAAATTGCAAGACATCCATCGCGACCTCAATGTCTTACTTGTTATAACCTAATTTCCAATTGAGTCTGACATAATTATTAATGTATAGATCATTATAACAATGTGTTGTAACATGTTTCTTATTTAGCTTCATCTTTTCTTTTAAAATGTAATTGTGGGTATCTTTTCCAAATTATGTCTTATCAGAAAAACTCCAATTCACAGCACAGTAAATAATTTTACTCCACTGTTAACACCTTTATCGGCCAACTAGCATAGTTTCCACTAGACAACTTATCACCTCGATGGTTATGCCCCGACTGACTGAGCTCCTGACTTAATAATCAAAACGCTGTTTCAATCCCACCACTCTCAATCTTTTCACCGGAAGTTGCCACAAAAGAGTGATGGGGTCGAGTATTGTTGCCATTTAAGTAAAATAATACTTTTTAGAAAATTATTACAGTCTAATTACCTTTACCTGAACCGAATTGAGAATCATTCATCGTTACTTTAACTTCCCTCGTAGTAAAACAAAGCTAAAGTTGACTCTATACTTATAATAAAACAAAAACGGAGCTGTGTCTGTACATTACACACGAATTCATTATTATTAATATACCTATGTGCCTCATTAATAAACAAAAGTTATGTACCTATCATTTATACATTAATTATTAAATGATTAATTGTAAGATACAAGCGTCACGCACAGACTCCATTGATCGGATATTGATGCATTTGACATACATACATTATATGTCAACACATAATAAATATTCAGTTCCTGAAAATGAGGAGTTCTTGGAGAGTAGTTGGTAACAGAGAAATAGAGTAAGTTAAAGAAAGTTAAATAGAGATACCGAAACTTAATTCCAGTTTACAGTTAATATGTCTCAAATTAAAAATTCCGAATCAATGAACGAAAATGTATAAATAAAATACATAACCCAGTTGGTAGCCACCCTGCCTGCCGAGCGAGGGGTTCCGGGTTTAATTCTCGGCCGGGGCAGACATTTATGTGACAGATAAATGTTTGTTCTCGGGTCATGGGTGGTTGTAATGTCATATTTGTGTATTTCCATGCCACTCGCAACAAAGGCAATCCTAGTGCGGGGGTGTGACTGTGTAAACATTTATTTATTTATATATACAATCGCACTTGATGCTGAATTCGAATACTTTATATATCTTTTTAAAACTATTCTTAAACTAGAATGTATGTAGAATGGTATAGCTCAGAAGCTGGTGTAATTGTATGACTAATTAAAAGCTGCTTGAAAGGCGGATTTATTTTCTTGCAAGCTGTTGACTAGAGTGAAACTTTCTTCGCAGTACCTATTTAAACAATTTAAATTTATCGTTAAAATTCCAGCGGCTTGCGTCAATTTTCATCTTAGTAATATTGATTACAATTTGGTGTCGTGCCAAATATAGTTTTCCGACAGTCTAAGCTGTTAGCGTTTCGTGTAAACTGGCGTATCTGGGACACGCCCAGATATATATATATATATATATGTATATTACATTAACTCCCAACAATCACTACTGATACTCTACTCGCTCAACAAATAATCCTAAGTCTTCGGGAGCACGTAAATTTAACAGCGCACAATAATAAAAGGTCTGGAATTCTTGTACTTCCAATTATATAATCGGGAGTTTGGAATGTTAACAGAAGTAATAATAATAACTTTAAGCGACATATGAATGTATGTCTGTTTATTCTGTTACGGTGTGGAGTTAGTAAAGAATTAAATAAATCTATATTACTATATAACGCTCTGTCTATAATTTTAATGGTATTTTATGGTAATAACATATTAGCTTTTGTTAGTATTCGAGATTGCCTCAAGTTCTCTGGCTCTAAATACTGCTCTGGATATGTTTATGATCTGTCGCTGAAACTAGTTTAATAAATAAACGTTTGCACTCTCACACCGAAGCACTAAGATTCGTTGTGTTGCGGATGGCATGGACGTAGACAAATATGACATCAGAAACACCCATAACCGGAAAATAAATTTAACTGTCAAATAAATGTCTGCCCCAGCCGGGAATCGAACCCGGCACCCGTCGCTAAGCAAGCAGGGTCACTGCCAACTGTGCTCCGGTTCTATGACCCATAAATATTTATAAACTAATGTAATTCCAGAGTAATCATGTCTGTATTTATCAATAGGAAACTACTAAAATGAAAAGGTTTACTGTAGATTTAATTCAATCGCTTAACTTAGTACTAGAGTAATTATTATAAACAAGAGAGAGAGAGAGAGAAATATTTTTCATTAGTGTAAACGATATATTTATTTCCTTACATAAATTAATGTCAAGTCATAAAGCTCTTAGGTATTTACGTGAATATATATCGGAGAATAAATATATCCATAATTATAATGCAACAAAACAATAATTAAATACCTCTTAGTCACTCTAACATATATGTATAATATAAGAGTAAGTTGATAGTAATACATTAAAACTTATGCCATAAAGATAATTGCATTTAAAAGACGACAAGGACTATTGACCGAGCACCATGATATTATTGTATTAGCATTCGAGACGTGGGCCGTTATTTACATACATTGGGTATTTGCTGTAGAATTTAGCTTTTTATGATCCTATTGACTGTGGAGCTCCGCCTAAGCCCTAAGGCAATACTTGATGTCAGATGTAGTTTAGAATACAGTGAGTTAATAAGTACACATACATATATTTCCTAAAGACGTAGAGGGCAACTGCCTGAAGCAACATGTCAGATTTGCTCGGCTCTAAATATCTCTGACGTAATTTTTAAATATACAACGACACTTTGTTATAATAATAGAAGAAACCGGTTTGATAAAGTTTAATCTGTAATAAATAGAATAAATAATCTATCAAAGATACAGCATAAGACCGTTCAAGTTTATTTTTTTGGCAAAGGCTTTTTTGGCAAGTTTTTGTATGTTTCACTATAATTTAGCTGTGTAAGATGCTAGAGTGACCGGTCATAAATTTTTCCAATGTTTAAAAAACGAATTGTTCTTTCGTAATAAACTATTAAATATACATTTAATAACGTAATTCTACAAGTAAACAAGTCTAAAGGACTTACTAATGTCTTCATGAGTGCAGATAGTTCTTTGGTGACGACGGCAAATTTGAAGAATGCGGCGCCGATATCGGGCTCCGAGTCTTTGCTAAGAGCGTTCCCGCCCAGCCTTTCGAGCGCCCGCGATAGGTACATCTCATTATCGACGTGAGCTGTGGAATAAAACATTTTTAAGTATAATATAAACGTTACTGAGGTCACATCTACTGTATATAGTTAGTTATGTTGTCCAGGTGATTGTAATAGTTTTACTAGAAACGAACAAGTCACCCTGTATTTAATCTATTAATATATTTTTTTTAATATAGTTGAGTGGTCAACAAAACAGTACCTGGTAGGCCGTACCGTACTGAATATATTAAAAAAAATAGCAAAACATTTTTTTATTTATATTCCACAATAATACAGCAAATAGAAATATCATAAATAACGGCCATTATTTATTATATCATATTATATTATGTTATATGAACAAAGTTACTAAGAACAGTAGAAATAATTACAACTTAACTTGTATAAATCCGCTCAACGCTGTGCGACGGAAACTACGAATTAAACAGAATACCGAAATCGAGTACAAAGGCGTATTCAATGTCGCCGACGTAGCTCTCGATTAATAAGTTGAAATGTCAACAGGCAGAGTAAAGAAATCGATCGCGAAATAATGAATATCTTTGAATGGTAATCACTCGGCTATACTTTGCGGATCTGTGGTTACTCTGACGATGAATTGGGGTACACTTTAAATGTTATACTAATATAAGGGTCAATAACTTTTGAATATTGTTCAGAAAAGCTGCATTTCGTTTGATTAATATGGAAACCACTGAGTTACATGCCGCTGTAACAAATTGACATAGACGAATTTAACTTGAACGGTCTCCAAAACTAACTATTATAGCTTCTTTCTAATATTGGCGTATGCCAACTTACAATAACTCAACTATTCTAGTATATTCTAAATAATCTTTCGGTTTATACAAGAACCGCGTCTAAAAATTGACCCTTAGTTACGCATTACCATAAAACTGCCTATAAATTTTACGAGAATAACTTTTTTCTTCCACCGAGCTCCAAAATTAAAAGTTAAGTCCTTGTACTTTTCGAACTAACCCAATTAATTTGAACAACAGGAGCAGATGAAGAGTTAAATCAATCGAGCGTTGCGCACTAATAAAGTGACGTAATTGCGTCGTTCTATATAATTTATATCAACGTAACATGTACTCATATGAACGTGATATGAATGATCATCTATTTTCGAGTCAAAGTCAACCTCTCTGGCGCACCCTAGTGACCATAGGACGAAGCAATGGCGCCCAATGCCTTATCGCTCGTTGAGGTCGAACGACCCGAGCTATTTTACACATACCACGAGGCTCAGCTTGACGGAACTCTTTCTTGGTGGCTTTTAGGCGATGGAGATGGTCTTTACCTGGATACATCCTCCCAAAATCAACCGTGAAACATTTATTCGTCTTTCAGTTGCGTTGGAAAACCGGTTAACATGCAATTTCGTTTCCATTTTAGCAGACAATGCATCAATTTTACCATTAAGTCATATGGTAACCACAAACCATCAAGTAGCCTGCTTACTCGCAAACCGGTTATTGACATAAAAAAATCAATCATACGATATGCACTCTTAAACAGCAATATGACATAATTACATCGCCCTACATTATACATACCTATACAAGTACAAGTATTCAGTAGTAACTTGGATTAAACTTAACAACGCAGCCCACAACGATCCTTATCGTCTATTGCAAGACATACATCACATATGCGATAATGCGATCGGACAGTGTCTAATTGCGGATATGCAGAAAACATAGTAATGCACTTAGTGTTTAACAGGTTCTTTGTAACGAAAGAAGGTAAAGTAAAAGAAGACGCTAAGAATTTAAAACATATTAGATTTACTATCTGATGTAGCAAATGATAATATTAAAAAATATCGAAAGGTCAAAAAAAATAAGGGAACATTCGTTTACAGTCTAGTTGATAATGACGAAGAAAATTTGCGTCATGTCGCTAGGCAACAGATAGTAGCATTTATCGTGTGTACATTTAAACTATATAGGCTTGTACATTTACATCCCGCTACTCGAGTTAAATATAATCTGCTTTCAGTGTATAAGGCCAAAAAATGTGCCTTTTTGATTCGGACCTATTATACAACATAAACCTATTTATAAGAACTGATAATAAAACTGTAAAGGTGGAATAGAATGCATGATGGTCTTGTTGAGGTCACATAAACTAACTTATTTTTTTACAATTATTGTGTTAGTTCTAACATCACACGCTACCTTCACAACAGATAAATCTTTAACTTGGCATATTTATAAGTCATAACTAGGGTAATTTTTGTTTCGAAAAATAGATTCCATCGGAAGGGGTTTTAGAATTTACTATGACAGTTTTCATAAATAAATATGTATGGAGGTTAATAAAAAGTAATGATATATCACGAAGCTAAGATTGCTGGTGTAAAATTGATGGTGGTGTCCGCCTCTGTTGATGACTTCGAATGGTCTGATGGAGGAAATAAAACAACTATTTTTTACTGCTTGCTAACTAGTACTGGAGTGGAATGGTAGCAAACAGTCTCAGTGTATCAGTCTTGTAAATTAGCTTTGCAAATAAATATGTAGCTTGCGTTATCACGATATCTGAGGGTAGATTCGTAATTACTGTTTTGAGAGGCACTTCGCACAGCTGGTACACTGGTAAAAAATAAAAGCAAGGACGTTCTTCCGTGTCGTGGTCCATATCTCTGAATATCAAATTCAAATGAATAAGCCCAACGTGACGCGTTTCAATTACGCAGTGAGACGAGAGACGTCTTTTTGTACATACAAAACACATCACTTAAGTACAGCGGCCTTTATCAAAGCAAGAAATACTTACAGAAGCGTGACATGTGTTTTACAATAACCCCAAAGGATAACATAAGATACATTTATATTCAAAGAATATATTTTAGAGTTCCATCTAAATGTTAACACGCTGAATAAATAGTAAGCCTTTTATGCCAGAACGAACTACTTTAATTTTACTGTTAGTAGGGGCACTGAATTGTTAGTAAAGGCTTGGTTTCTGTTTCAACTAAATGCTTATTTTAAAAATCAAATAATACTCACACCCCCACATCAGGACTCACCGTGTTTCGGGTAATATGGCCGGACACGTACAAATAGACATTAAAATACAGTAGCCGGTCAATATCTTTATAGTAATTAAATATTGATAAAAAAAATTAAATATGTACAAGCAGAAAAGTGATACCCACAATCGTGAAACAAGAAATGGGCATAATTTGGTTACGTCTTCATATCGCCTTCAAAAGTTTCAGCGTTCTTTTTTACAAGTTGATACGTGAGTTACCTACTGGAACTTTTAAGCGACGCGTTTAAGCACGGCTTATAGCTGAATTATATAACGGTATAGATGAATATATTAATGACAAGGACGCCTAGAAATAATAGTGTCGAAACCGGTTCCGCGCAGGTTTAAACTTAAATTTACTTTGTAATTAAAAGATGTGCTGAGGAGTTTTTTTTCGTCGTTTGTTCTCCTCAATGTCAAAGCACCTTTTCGAAACTGCAGTAGAAGCAAAAAATGACCCACATAAATGTATTTACAGAATAGTTACATTATTAAATGATTTTGATTTGAATTTACAAATACCCATGACTCGGGACCAAACATTTACCTGTCACATGAATGTCTGCCCCGCCCGAGAATCGAACTCGGGAGCCCTGACCCCATAGATAACTACTAATACTAACCTTATTTACAGATAGTTATTTACGTACTTGTAATAAAACTGTATCGGAAATGGATGTGTTAATTTTCATAATAAGACTTCGTTATTTTTTATTTAATATATTTTATTGCTTAATATATTTCCATAATTTGATTGTCTGTGTATCTGGGGCTTTATTTATAAGTAAATATCACGCGGAACAGTATTATATGATACTTGGCATATTTATAATTAATACTATGTGTTATG
Source organism: Megathymus violae (assembly GCA_003671415.1). Classification (NCBI taxonomy): domain Eukaryota; kingdom Metazoa; phylum Arthropoda; class Insecta; order Lepidoptera; family Hesperiidae; genus Megathymus; species Megathymus violae. The sequence goes on along the minus strand of PDGT01000063.1, from coordinate 746,857 downwards.
GATGGAACAGGAAATAAAAATCAGTATACATATCCTGTTAAGAAGATAATAAAAAAAAGCTTTAATTAGCATGCAGTTATTGTAACACATTAGTTCGTCTCTAATTCACGGAACTAAGAAAATCTAACCCTAAACCATTAAAATAGGGCAAATATGGTTTTTTAATGGTATGGGTAAAATTTGTATAACATTTTTCTTTAGTACAGCGTTTAGTCGCAGGTTTTTTTAGTACAGCTAAGGCATGCTGGTTACTTATTATTTAATAATTATTGATAAAACCGTCAAACATACCTATTTCAATTTAACAACATTTATTATGATGTAAGATGGCAATTGCTGAGATAGATTGTTTTACGTTCCTTAATCATAAACAAAAGCCTATATTTGCAATTCATTCAAATACCCACTTTTCTTTTAAAAAAAAAACACTATCATATAAAACCTATATTAAAAAATGATAATTTATACACTTCTTCGACTTACACGCTTCGACTGTAATCTTTACAAAGTAATAAATTTGAAATTCATATGAGATTCGTCATGGAATATCTATAATAACTACTTTCACTTCTATATCGAAGTCAATAGTTATGTCGAATTGTGGACTTAGAGATAAAATGAATCTATACTAATTATTTATAAAGAGGAAAGCTTTGTATTTTTGTATGTTTGTAACGAATAAACTCAAAAACTACTGGACCGATTTTAAAAATTCTTTCACCATTAGAAGGCGTCATTATCCCTGAGTAACATAGGCTATATTTATTGCTAGAAAAAAATAAGGTATGCTTGCTAAAACTTCAGTTACGTGAACCAAGGTGTATAAATGTATATAGAGGAATGTAAAAAAATAAGTTCAAGTAAAAAAATAAACCCATTAAAAATAAATTACTTGAGTACATAAAACTAAAAAAAGCAATTTTAATAAAAATGTATATATTACAAAAAAAAAGAATAAACACAGGTTGGCAAGTACAAATTTAAAATTTAAAGAAAAAAATACACACCTACATTCTTTATAACGATAAAATTATAAATATATCTCAAAATGTTTAAAAATATAAGTACACCCGTGCGAAGCCGGGGCGGGCCGCTAGTATATTATAAATTATAAAACAAATTAAATAGGTAACCTGAAATCCAAGATACGAATTAAAAACCATGGTACAATCTAAGTCCTATCATTAAATCTAGACACGCGCTGTAAACTGAATAGGTTAACATTATATTGCTCACATCACACGCTGTACTAATGGGCGAAACGTCTCTGAGGCTTGGAAAACTTCCAACAAACTCGCTACGGCACGTCCGATGTTTTATTCGCTATTTACTAACAGTGTTAGCTTACAGGAGTACACCGTAAAAATCCACTCCGTATTTCCAGCTGAACTGATGTAATTGAGCTTAAAATTTAACTAAGTAAAATTTCATTTGAATGGATTGTGGAATATAATTGTAATCGGTAGAATTAACAACGATTGGTTCATGGTCTACCTTGAATAAAATCTAGTTATTCAAAGGATCAAATCATAAATAAATGCTTTTAGAATCACACCACTGCACTTGGAAAACCTGTCGTGGATAACATAGACATACGCAATACAATATCACTAAGAGTCGTGACTCGAGAATAAAAATTCATTTGTCATAAAATAAACAGTTAATCAAATATAGGCCTATAACTAAAGATAAGACACTGCGCTTTACAGCTGGAGTCTGTGCCAGAATCCGCGGAACCCTACCCTTGGAACAGAATGATCCCGATGGTCTATATACCACACTATTTAATACCATAGATTCAGAGTATAATAAAATATTTAAATATAAATATATAGATGTCAGTAAGAAATATAAATTCAGTGATTGGGCAACAGCAGGTATTTTTAAAAGCAGAAGTAAGTTGAATGAATTGTACGGTGAAAAACAATTCAATAGGGCACCGTCTTTTCTCGAACATGTCAAGACTTATTCTAAAATTTTTAAATCGGTTTGCATTCAAGCTAAAGCAATATATATTAGGGAAAAAATTCAAAATTCTAATAATAAAATTAAAACTACGTGGAATGTTATTAGTAATGAGACCGGAATGAATAAATTATGCGACCTAAAATATGAGTTGGTGATAAATAACATTAAAATCACTCTGATATTGAGGTAGCAGCAGCTTTTGAAAATTACTTTAAAAATATACCTGTTACGTTGACTAATTCGCTAACTTCATCGCCGGACGAAGCTTTTAATTTATTAAGAAAATATGTTACTGAATGTAGTATTTTATTTGAATTTAAACATACCACAGCATTAGAAGTAGTTAAAACTTTTGCGGTCACTAAATGTTAAAAATACTGGTGACCTATGGGGAATATCAGTTAAAATTATAAATAATGTAATAGATGTCATAGCCCCCCGACTTACACTAATCTTTAATAAGTGTGTTGACTTAGGTACTTTTCCGGATCTAATGAAACAGTAAAGTCATTCCGCTTTTTAAATCCGGTGATAAATCAGATTGTAATAATTACAGACCAATTTCTATTTTACCTACACTTAGTAAAGTTTTTGAAAAGATTTTACTAAATCAAATGCTAGAACATTTCAACAGAAATGACTTACTTCACCATGATCAATACGGCTTCACTAAAGGTCGTAGTACAACTGATGCAGGTGCTAGGCTTCTTAAACACATATTCGAGGCCTGGGAGGCATCACAGAATGCTATAGGTGTTTTTTGCAATCTGTCCAAAGCATTTGATTGTGTTGAGCACGAATCGTTACTTCTTAAGCTTAGTCACTATGGCGTCATGTACAATGCTCTCAATTTGATTGCGTCCTATTTTAAGGGTAGGGTTCAATGTGTTACTGTAAATGATACCAAATCATCGGGATCGTCTATTGTTATGGGTGTTCCACAGGGCTCTACTCTAGGTCCGTTCCTTTTTCTGATTTATATTAACGATTTGCCGTATTTCATTAGCAAACATGCGGACATTGTACTCTTTGCTGATGACACATCTTTAATATTTAAGACTGAAAGAAATAAATTAAATTTTGACGATGTAAACAGTGCTTTGTCCCATGTATCGCATTGGTTTACAATAAACAACTTAGTTCTAAATGCCAATAAAACGAAATGTATAGACTTTGCACTACCAAATGTGCAGAAGGTAGGCAAAATCCTTAAATTAAATAACGAATCACTGCCTATGGAAGAATCCACAGTTTTTTTAGGTATCACCTTAGATAGTAAGCTTCAGTGGGGCGCCCATATATCGGTTCTCGCAAGTAAACTTAGTAGGTCTGTCAACGCTATTAGGAAGATAAGACTGATTACTGATGTAGAGACGGCTAGACTTGTTTATTTTGCCTATTTTCATAGTCTTATGTCTTACGGTATCCTGATGTGGGGTAAATCAGCAGACATTGATTCAATATTTATATTACAGAAAAGAGCAATTAGAGCTATATACAGATTAAAGTCGCGTGAGTCATTAAGAGAAAAATTTAAAAATATAGGTGTACTCACAGTAGCCAGTCAGTATATATATAGTAATTTAGTATTTATTAAAAAAAAATTAAATACGTATAAGCAGAAAAGTGATACACACAATTATCAAACAAGAAATAGGCATAATTTGGTTACATCTGCATTTCGTCTTCAAAAGGTTCAGCGTTCCTTTATGGGGCTTGGAGGTCGTTTCTACAATAAGATTCCTAAATCGTTACGCGAGTTGCCCATTGGAACTTTTAAGCGTCGCATTAAAACACAACTTAAAGGCAAGGGATATTATAGTATAGATGAGTACATGAATGACAAGGATGCCTGGACTAAATTTGTATCGAAACCAGTTCCGCACAGGTTTAACTAAACTTTTGTAATTACCATATGTTGTTTAAAAGATGTGCTGAGGAGTTTCTTTCGCCATTTCTTCTCCTCATTGTTAAAGCACCTTTTCGAAACGGTGGTAGAAGCAAAAAATGACGTTCATGTGTATTTACTAAATACCTATATGATTAACTGATTTTGAATTTGAATTTGTGCTCCTACTGGAAATCGAAACCGCAACCCTTCGCTCAGACCAAATAGACTATATGATCTTATAAACATCGGATATATGGATTATAAATACAAACCAACCATAACACCGTATCGCAGAACATTAATAGTTTCTATGTTCATTATATCTTTAATACTGTAATCTATTCGCCTCCATAAACAAACAATATCGCGGCAGATTACAGTAACCCCAACCTATAAACCTTTACCCAAGAATAATTGAGCAAAAAACGCAGGAGACCGTTCTAAACGAAATAGCACATCATTGTATAGGAATGTGTGCGGTTGTTTGGTTGTTTTTGCGCGGGCGCACGACCTTGCCGGGTGCGCGGCGCGGCGAGGCGCGGCGCGGCGCGGGCGCAATCCGAACCAGCGCGACCAGTTCCGAGCGGGCTCAGTAAACAAACCTTAGCACGCGATGGAATTGCAAAGTCAATAAACTCGACCCGCTACCTCTGTCGCCACTCGTTTCGAAATACTCCATAACCAGTCGGAAAGCGAAAGCTGAAAATTAAGATTCGATTTAAGAACTATAAATTCGTCTTCTATTTCAATTGACTTTCATAAAAATAAACTGGATTTTAAAGACGTACGGTCTTTAACCTTTAACGTTTCTTTGACAGTAGTAGCCAGAAAAAAAGACCACGTGATGGTAAATGGTCCCTGGCCGCTAATGATATTTGTAACAATGGCTTCACCAACGCGTTTACACCCAAAAAGTAAGTAAGGTACCTTAGCTTTAATCATTTTATTTATGTATGAATGAACTGGTCACTTTTACGAGCTGAATAAATTAACTATATAAAAAAAGTTTTTGAGAATAAAAAATTAAGTTTTTAAATTTATTTGTAACCTTTTTTAATTATAATACTTTCAAACTTTTCTTACACAACCTGAATTTTATAAAAGTTCTACCTAAAGCAAACCTTAACGTTATTACGAGATAAAGTTCGTTAAATAAATTATTTCAAAACAGGTGTGGAGTGACTGTACATTTGAAATTCGGAACAATAAACCAAATATACAGACATTATATGACAGCGAATAAAACGAGACATCGACCTACTTTCCATCGCAGCTCGCACACGAAGGGAAATTCAGTCGACCAGCGACCGATGTCGGCGGCCCGCTGGTAAAGGTCCACTGAACGACTTGTAATTTACCTACGTTTAGTTTAATCACACACTTGAAGTAATTACGGAAAGAAACGTCCTAGACGTATCGTAACAAAAACTATTCTGACTTTTAAAGAACTTGAAAAGGGTCAGCTTACTTTCCAAATTCACTTTAATTCACTAAAAGTCAGTCAAGTACTCATCGTATATAGACTTTTTGAAGCGCAGCCGACTGATGTTGACCGGAATAAAATAAGAGTGGCCCACAATCTCTTAGTAGGCCGGCAACGTAAGTACTAAAACGAAAAATGAAATATATTCTTGCATAAAAATTATTTTATTTTACGTGTGGCGTAATTTTTTTTCTGTTTTATCGCATAAACCAGACTTTGTACATGAATTAATTTGAATGAGATTATAATTCAATACTTTATAAGCGATAATGTCAAACGAAATACTTAAATTAGCAATGACGGCAATTTAGTGGTGACGACAAAGATATGAGAAATTTGACACTCATTAAAGTGAAATTAACGTGAAAAGTTGTAACTGTCACATGTGAGGTTAGAGAAATATACATTTAGATTGCGGGTGTTGGATATTGTGTATGATGTATAGTCAAATACTAGTCGCTCGTACATTCAGCACTTTGCACTATGATTCCGTGAGTAGCGGATGCCATCAACATATATACAAATGAGTCACATCACATACATCGACCACCTAAGAACAAATATTTATCTATCGAAAGAATGTCTGCCCCTGCTCGCTCGGCAAGGATCACTAGCACCTGGCGTACAGGAACGTGAAATTAATAAAATAATGTTGTTATCTGTAAAACTTGTCCTCAATACTGCGAAATAAAGAATTAGATTCGATAGCTTGTACATCGGTGAAAGCATTCGTGTAGTTCAAATGGGTTGACTATGCGAATATACTTTTAAACTACATATTTAGCAAAATATTTATAATCTGATATCATAACATGGGAGTTTATAAGCAGCGTGTGATCGAATAGATCGATTGCATAATGGTTTATTGGAGGCATGACACTTACGTGTCTTGTGCCATCCATTTTATGGTCCATTGTTTCAAAATTTAGGTCGTTCCAATCCAGCGAGTCTCTTGTAAAATAAAACAAGGTTTTGGATTGAAGCTTCTATATTACTGTGTTAATGATATCACCTGTTCAAAAATATTTACTTTACAGGTCGACGAACCTTCGACGCTTATTCGACTTCACAAATAATGTTATTTGTTACTTTAAGGTTCATTAACAAATGTGAAACATGAAAAACAGTTGGAAAATTTAGAGTATTTATTTATTTTTCGTTTAACCTCAGAACAACAAGATGAAATCTGAAAACAATGCTGTCTGATTTAAATACAACTTTCACAAAAGTTCATAGGGATGCAGATGTGTGCGTTTTGTGTGTCGCTAAGCAAGCCAGGCAATATCGGCGTATTCGGCATGGATCCTATTTTACGACCTCACTTTTTAGAGATTATATCGGGATATTTATCATAGATTTCAACAAATTAGTAAGCTAAGAACAACAAATTAGTAAACTAACTTGAATAACTTAGGTCTTTTATAAGTTCTGTAATTTATAACTAACCGAAAAAACTTTAAACAAATGAAAAATGTATTTTTTTTTTCAAAGTAACTACACTAAATAATTACATTATGATTTCACAAAAATACTACAGCGACATCTGTGATGTGTTATTGAAACCACTTATCATTACAATATTTTATTAAACGCAACTACGAAATTATTGTCCTGTTATCGGCTTACATATGCAAGATTATAAGACATAATCAGGAGTTATAAGAAAATGGACGAAAATTCAGAATAAACATTCCATTACACATATGTTTGACATGAAAGAGTATTAACGAATGAAATATTAAACATTATTATATTTCACCGGGCGGGAAACGGTTAGATCGTTTACACGTGAACATCACAACGCTAAAGGAAGCCGAGAGCGGTGAACAGGAACAGTCACGTTCAACTTAGCCCACTGTTAATATGCATCGAACATTTCTACTATTTCTAGCGCGGCTCGGTCTATTCATAACACTTCCTCCGACTTCGAGGCTATTTATAATACGGTCTCGTGTCGTCTGGAACTCTAGATAACTCGGCACCGACGTCTAAAACCATTCAATAATGCTCGTGTTGAATTAAACCACGAATATTGTTACCAAGAGAAGATGCCGTATAAAAATGTGGAACGCCGAACGGCAAAACTCATTTTAATTAAGTTCCCATAAAGTAAGATTCTAACAGATCTCTGAGCAAGTTGACTCGTTTCAGATCTCGTATGACAAATTAACGACTTATTGTAAAATAGTACTTACAAATTATTTCAAACTATTTTACTAGATTTTTTCCTAACTATCAAGGTACTCTATTAATCACAAGTAGCATAAATGTCGACCAATAAACACCAAGAAATAAAGAAAAAAAAATTGTTACTGATATTTATATTAACTTCAATTGTTCTCACCAATTCCAATATCTAAAATCCAGATACGCATGGTCGAATTACTTGACTTGTAAGAAGTAAAACAAATTATGTATTAATTTTTATCACAGACAACCACGACTCAATAACATACATTTATATTAAATAAATTTCTGCCGTGGCCGAAACTCTAACCCGGTACCCCTCGCACTGATAACTCTTTTCTCTTTTCTTTTTTTTTCTTTTAACTACCAATTGAGCTAAAGGATCGTCATTAAATAGTAGCCGAGCCGTTATAAAGTAGTAAAATGTACCCACAAAAACTAAACTTTTAGCTATGGAATAAAAAATTTTGTAATAAGACATGAGGATATACTGATTCTGCAATCGCGGCAGACATTATTTTAACCGTATTTATACCGTGTTTTAAGGTTCATGAGAAATACTATTATTATGTATGTATGTTGATACATACCATTGCCGGAGTTGTGGATCGCCTTTATTGCTTTCTTCAGTTTGGTGAGGCCATCGCGGTCAAAATCAAGGGTCTGAAACAAATATATCGTCATAGTTAAAACATTCATCTGTGTTATTTTAAATTTTTGCTATTTGGATGATGTGAAAATTGTTCACAGCGAATATTCACAATTCTGATTCAAAGCATTTGGATTTACACTAGCTGAGCCATATTGAATGGAGCATGTACTCGTGAAATATAATTATTTTCGAGTGAAAATTCCTCGGTGAAAAATATCACCGTGGAGAGACCGACAATCTGAGAATCCCACAAAATGTTCTCGAATATCTATAACATCTTGTACTTGTACGACATGCTCTTGGTCAGCTTCATGTACTTTAACCAATGTGAGAGGAAACATGAGATAGTGAAACAATTTTATTATTATTACTGTGATGATAATGATGAATATCGATTTATAAACTTCGATCTTCGCTCACTATGAACCATTGTCCCGACGTTGTTTAGAAGCTACACGATCCCTTATAGATGCACTTTTACAGCCATGTGTGCGTATTCTTGGAAAAAAAACACGCTTTTGCATATTCACATTATTGTAGTCAAAGTTTGGATTTTTTCTGCCGAAAATAACAGCGGTACAAGCACAGAAACACTAGTTATTCAAATTGACTTACAAAATTTGAAAATGTCATAAAACTATAAATGTCTTTTTTTTACCATTTTGTTCTTACAACGATGGTTAAATTGGAAAGTTAAAATTTCGTTCGTAAAACAGCCAAAACAATATTGTCTTTCTAAACAACGCAAAAGCACCTAAAGGCAAGGCGGCGTTAATATATTTTTTTATCAAAAAGCGGTCAGTACACAATGGGATCCACGAGCCATTCACCGAACCACTACACATCTGCCGCTCCGGCCGGAGATTAATCAATGCCCCCTCGCAATTGAGCCAAACGAGAGCCAAAATAATAGCTCGTTCGTTCTCCACCTTTTCAGTTCACTTTTTTAAAATGGAGTCGCTATTAATATGCTCAGTACCAATATAGCAATTTGTAATTTTAATGACGCAGAATAAACATTAACTGTTACCCCAATAACTGTAATAACTTAGTTTATTTCTCATTTCAGATATCACTCAATATCTTACGTTATCAATCAAAAGTTTTTGAGAAATAGATTGATGTTGTAATTTTTCACTTGCAGTTTTAATATTTTAAAATGATTTCGGAGATCGAAGTAATAATGTATAAACTGTGTACATTAAAAATTTATGAATAGCGTCTGCGTGAAAAACCAAATAAATAAAAAAAAAAATTTTTACAATTTTACGACGTAAAATTTTACATTGAAAGAATTGAACGCAATGTCACAAAACAAAATTAAATTAATTTCCAATTCGGTGTTATGATAAGAAAAATAAAAAGGATACTATCAAGTCTGTAAAGAAATGCTGTCTGTTAATAACTTAATTACCAACCAGTAACAATACAGACTATTCCACCCACGCCATTATCTATAAGTCACACTTGTTACTTCGTTAATTAATAACAGCCCGATTAACAGAGCGTACCGCTCATAGTAATTAAATAAATTATAATACAAAATATTACTATCCCTGAAGCTAACCTCTGAACGTTAGTGAGAAACTAACACAGCGGCAGCCAAATAATGTCAATTCATCGATGAAATGTTAGACGTCCTGTCTTGGACATAGGCCTCCCATACTTGATCATATTGATGGCTCAAACGGAATATTTAATAACTTCATCATGTACTTACAGACCCGGTATGTTATAGTCGTTTAATAGTAGATTATTGGCACTATGTACATATACGAAATCTTGTAGATATATATGTTTTTATGAACCAGTTACACAATAACTAAAACAAATCCGTTACCAAAATTCACCTTTCGAATATCGTATAAAGTGCACCCTCCAGCACCCCTCTAAATTTTTAATAACAAAGTGGAAAATTCTGAACAAAATTCATATAATATCACTTCCACAAAAATTTGCTTTGTTGAATAAGTTACAACATAGTCGCAGTTTTTGAAATATGACATATTTTCAATTGTACTATTTAATTTCAGCAACTTCAGCAAATAAAAACTAGTTTCTACTTGCAATACTATGAAACAATTAATAATACAGTCGATAGAAAGAACCCCCCATTGTGTGCACGGGTACCAAGACAAACGTGCTGTTTTTGATTATATCAAATTTAAATAATAAAGCAATACCAAATTGGTAACATCATGCTACGTATTTGTAGTACAGAGAATCTACTCCAAAAACATGTATCTCACATTATTTTACTATCGATTGCAATAAAAAATCCCATTACCGTCCAATCGGCGCCAATTCCAAACGATCACGAAACTACACTATGACAAAACTGCCGTAATACATCTAAATTAACTTACACCTATTCAATTTAGTTTACCAATGTTCTTTTTATTACAATGATATGCGTAGTCAACCCTCAATTGACCTGTGTCGTGGACCGATCCTAACCCTTCTCATTCCGAGAAGAAACAACCTAAATTCGATATAAACTTAATCAGACAACCTCCCGCCGATAATCGTATAATTATTGTATGTAATTGATGTATGGAATGAATAGGAAAAACACAGTAATTACGAAATATAGCACGGATAGTATGAGCTTTCTCGCTCGCAGCAACTAACGCATCACGATGACAGATAAACAGTCTGATAAGTAATTCCTATCGAGGCGAAACAAGTGATTTTTATCCATAGGATGAGTAAACGAAACTCCAGGACAATAGCACTAAGACCGAATGCTGGCAGCTGTTTCCATGTTTGTTCGTATAAATTTCACATTCAAATTCCTAATGATAATTTCATACGTGATCGAAAATTGATCAAAAATTTTAATTAAGGTAGTGTAAAAATTTAAGAAAAGATTATTTAAGAAAATTTAAGATATTTCTAACATAAAAGTGTATTGATTTCGTAAATAAAAATGTAAGAAGCTTCCAATTTCTTTCCAGGTTCTAACAGTCTATTACCTACTAATATTGAAATATCGAAACTATTGTCGGAGTGAAACACAGATTTTTCAGTCACGTGACCGAGGCTGGTTATTATCGTTTTTTCCTCTAGAATGCTTAAATAAATAGCTATTATCACAGTATGATAAGGTAATGAAAAAGCGACGCTTTTATTGCGCATATAAATACTGAAACAGCTGGTATAAACTCGGTCACATAAACTCGTTCGACAGATGTGCTAGGGTTACCAATTATATTATCGTTCAGATAAATGCTATTTATCTGATAAATGTAGGGTGAAACGTAATATACTCTATATTAGAATTTAATTTATTGTTATTCTTATTAAAGATAACGAACAAAAAATCATAAAATATACAAACTAAATGTTGCTGCAACTGCAGGTTACCAAGGTATTTATCGTATTTATTCAATTTAAATTATTATTATAAATTTAAGTTAAAATTTTATTTATTTAAATTGAATTAAACATGCTGCTAGAAGCTCAAATATTGCAATTTTCGTTTATTGCATTAACATTTATGTTTCACTCTTCTAATCAGTTTCGCGATCGCCAAAAATAAAAAATGTTTTGAATTTTAATGACTTCATTAATTCTATCATGTAGAACGTATATAGCTGGAAACCCTAGGTGTACTGTAGAAACGCAATATTTTTTTTCACACTGGCACTGTATTTGTACTGCCTATTTACTTACAATACTCCTATATTACTCGTTACGCAACTGTAATCGATATATCGTTTTGTCGAATAAAAAAACTTCAACAGACACTCATACCTTACATGTGCTGGTATATCTAAATTAACGTTAATGACAAATTAACGGCAAAGCAAGCAAAATACTCAAAATGCATATATACGTTCATTTCTTAAATGAAACAAACACCATGAACTAATTTTTCCATTACGGAGCGCTCGTCAGACCTTTCACTCAGATGACTGCTACTTTATAGCAGTCCATTGTTGAACACTGATCTTTCCTCATATTTGAACAGGCCTAAAGTGCTACACAGCTCCAGTGCAAATTGGTAACGCCTCGCGCAGATAACGATTTGGTATAACTAATGAGGGAAAACTGGTGTCTACACTAGTAGCAATGTAAATCAAACAAAACCGTTTAAAACATACCAACTACCATAACCATCAAATGAATGTTCTGTGTAATTCCATCCTCGAGCGTATGCCATTAACGAAAATCGCATTTGCAACACTTATATTTGTTAATCAAACTAATGCTTGTTGGTATACTATTCGCCATATTAGTGTTTATTGCACAAAATCACCGACCGTCCGATGACGTACGTACCTACGTAAGTGTGAAAACGCGAAGATATGATTCAGATGTAAATTAGCTAAATTATTCACAGCGGCACTATCATCACAAGGATGTATAGTTTTCCTCGCTCCCTGCATTTTATCTTCGTAGTATAATATTACCATGTTACATGCGCTAATGGAGCAGGTTCAATAATTGCAATTCATTCTGGTCTGTTACATCACTGCTGCTGTGAAACATATTGATTGACCTTGCGTAATATAAGCTAGAGATGTACAGAAATTCTTTCACATAAACAAACATACATTACCCAAATGGTTGCAAATGAATCAAAGCGGCGTGTAGCTCACACATTGCGGAAGCTACTTCACAACGAAAACGGGTATAGCGATTTGACTATGACACATAACTAGATCACGTGAAAATGTAATTTTAAGAAAGTACTGACTAAAATTGGAAGGATCACTTGTATGGTCTGGCCACAATGAGAGGAATTACGAAAATACATCAACTAAACTTGACAATTAAAAAAAAATACTTGAGAGTTGTGGTATTATTGGTCGGGGATGCCCTAGAGGTCCAAATTGGGAAACTCGTAAAATTGCGACGAAAAGAAATAATTTGTATACGACGATTATCTTTTTTAATGTCTGAAAAACCAATTAGCATTTAGCATTTACAGCTACGAACAGAACGGAGCCGCTTATAACTAACTGGCTGGGGAACCTTGCACAGCTAAAATTTTCAGGATTAATTTTAGTTATAAACATTTAAACTATTTAATATTTCAAGATTCACAGTAACTTACATTAACCTCAAAATAACATCGATTGAAATCTACATTAGATGTCTTCAAGCATTTAGCTTAACCGGGTAATAATTATAATTATGACTTGTCAGTGTACAGTTAGGGCGAGCGAGAACTTAGTGATGGAGGAAGAGGTACCGTTGTAGAATAATATAGAAATAAAATGTGATAGGGAAAGCCGTCGACATTATGACCTCTACTGGAATTTAACGGCATCTCTCCGACTATTAATATCAAAATATAGTTTTATAATACTATAATATCAACATATAACAAGTGCGTCAATTTTTTAAATATAAAATCGTAAAAGTTATAATAATTTAAGAAAAGGTAAGTAGTAACGGTTTGCAATTTAAATATGTAGCACTGCTCCTTCATCTCAGTTTCCCACAACTCAAAAGCTAAATATGCACACGTTGTTAGGATATATTTCCTTTTCCGCTCAGTTTTCTATGCTGTACAATACATAACACGTCAAATAAAACGAAAGTAGTTTTGAATATTGTTTGTAAAGAAATGCCGCTAGAAAGTACGAAGGTGGAACAAGATTGTTATGTAGGTCAAACAGATCCCAATAAGGCTCGGAGTACATCAAAGCGTTTGCTGGCAGGTAGCGAATGTTTTGGCGACATACAAACTTTGAACAAGTGCCGATTATAATCACAATAAAAAGTTCCACAAAATGTTATTCTATTTACCAAAACTTGGGCTGTAACTGGAGAACATTTTCAACATAACTCTGAAACAAAAAAATTAACTGGCAGCAATGCGGTAAAAGCAAGAAAGTGAAGGGCAGAATTTCACAATAGTCATCAAATATTTTTAAGTTCAATCACAATGACTGAAAATTAATTAAAATATTTCGTCAGCATTTTCTACTTGCTTTGTCCTATGCTGCGCAAACGTAAAATTTGTCATTGGTAGTTCAAATATTAGAAAATTCTCTAGTTTTCTAGATGGAGGTCTGTTGAGAGTATTGGGGAGCCACTGGTGATCACTCATTATGAGATTCGTTATGGGTGTCGATGGATTGTACTCACCACAAAATATCATGCCCGTATAAGAATTTGTCTTTGTCTATTTTGATAATCCACTCATTATCACTCGAGAAAGCCACTGTAATTTACTGTATCAAGAAAGTTACTGTTTACAAATCGCTTCTTCACTCCGCGTTAATAAAACAAACACAGCACCTCCACTGGTAAACAAATATTATTCCCACATAAACTTATTATTTTTTTAACATGAGGTATAAACCGGAGAAAACTACTCAAAAATCACTCTTTCATCGGCAATATTGTTTAATATCTGATTAAACTGCAGGGGCGTGCGCTCCATGTAGGCAGAAATGCAGTGCTTTACTTGCCATTCACAGATATTTTAATAAAACTTTCGTACGTTTTAGATGACTTTAATTAATAGTAAATAAATTAATAAACAAAATATAATAACTTAAAAACGCCTAATATTTTATAAATAGCACCTATTTGCAAGCACACAAACATTATGTTTGCCAGGTGTTTGGCGACAAGCAAGCGGCGCTGCAAAATAATGTACCTAATCTACCAAGTCATACGGTCGCGTTCCGCAGGAGATTTGTTCGCATGTGTGAAGTAATTTCGGTGTCCGTGCACAGTTCACAAACGCACACACCCATGAATATCGAAAGCCGTGACTCCAGCGGCAGGCTACGGAAGTTCGGCAGTTGTCGGGAGTAATCGGAAATGTTCGTTGCCGTTGCATAATTCGAATAAAAATAATAGACAGATATTTAATGAATCACTTATGCACATTATGCATTTTTGTTTAGTAAGGTTTTATTTGTTTAAATCTCAGAAATGTTTTGTTCTCAGAATTGTTTACTATTTTGTTTGCGCCAGTATATTTATAGTTTTCTTAAAAGATTTTTAATTTTAACATTTGAAAGTGTGTACATTTAACAGTTTATTACTGAGTTTCTATAATAATTGTAGTGATTTTCTTTTACTAGTGCGTTTGTTGATTTTTTTTAAATGTTATTTGATTGTGAGGTTTATGTTAGGTGATTAGGTGATGTAGTAATCTCAAGTAACCGGAACCTTGAATATGTGAAAATTGAAGCTGACTAGGTGAGTAGTCATAATATTTTAGCTTATTATTTTACTCATTAGAATTTCTTCCGCCGCGACGATCGATCGTTGTTTTGTCTGCGTTGCCGTAGAAGATATACATGAATAGTAGTACATCTAAGACTTGTTCTGTTGGCATGGTTTCCGACTTAGAGATCCGTCGCGTGGCTGTGGCCACGTGTGTGTCTGTGCCGCATACCCAGTGTCATAATCCTGTTCACGCCGCTGTTAAACTGCATATGGCTACCTAAAATCGCATACAAAAAAAATTATATGCAGGTCTGTGTATTATAATTTGTTTATAAGTGTTTTAATTTCTGAAACACAAAACATTATACAGACGACGTATGAACTCTAGGAGTTCAGTTGTCGCTCAATAGTAATCAACGATTAACTTCTGAGAAACTTTACATTGGATTTGATTGCAATACCACAAATAACCATACATTTTTGGTGTCAACTAATAATTAAGTACCAGACAGAGGGTTGTGGACGCCGCTAAATAATCGAAGTAGTACACTTACTACAAGGTACATCAACACTTACTACAAGGTTTGTAGTCAATCATTAATATTTATAAGGTAAGGAAAAAGAGAAGTATATTTTCACAGATATCAAATTCAAAATCATTTGATCATAAAGGTATTCTGTAACTACACTTATGAACGTCATTTTTTTTGCTTCTACCACCGTTTCGAAAAGTTGCTTTAACAATGAGGAGGAGAAACGGCGAAAGGAACTCCTCAGCACATCTTTTAAACAACACATGGTAATCACAAAAGTTTAAACCTGTGCGGAACTGGTTACGACAGTATTATTTCCAGGCATCCTTGTCATTAATGTATTCATGTATACTATAATATTCTTTGCCTATAAGTTATATTTTAATGCGTCGCTTAAAAGTTCCAATGGGCAACTCGCGTATCAAGTTAGGAATCTTATTGTAAAAGTGAACTCCAAGCCCCATAAAAGAACGCTGAAACTTTTGAAAACGATATGAAGATGTAACCAAATTATGCCTATTTCTCGTTTCATGATTGTGTGTATTTTCTGCTTATACGTATTTAAATTTTTGTAATAAATACTAAATTATATATATATATATATATATATATATATGTGTGTGTGTGTGTGGACAAAGTTAGAGGAACGCAAAAAAAAAGTTTAATATCTCGTGTTATAATTATCGTGCGTACTGGCCACATACATTAATATACTCTATGAAAATAAAAAAAGTTTTGAAATGTTCTTTTTTGCCAACAAATCTGCCAACTTTTGAATTTGAATGAAAATTTTGGTTTTGTTTAAATTTTTGCCTTGGCTTCCTTATTTATCGTGTAAAGTGTAAATTGTTACTACTAATAAACTGACAATGCCAGACCTAAACGCCACTCAAGTTGCCAGGGCTGTTACTTTAATTGAAACTGGGCACACCTACAAACATGTGGCCCAAACGTTCCAAGTATCCAAATCTGTGGTACACCGAGTTTTCAAGAGGTATCGGCAGACCAGACGATATACGAGACTCGCAGGACAGGGTCGTAAACGGAAAACTGTGGCGAGAGATGACCGTTTCCTTGTTAACCGGGTGCTCAGGAACAGGACTTTAACTTCTTCTGAGGTAAGAATGGAGCTCCAAGAAGTTCGAGGGGTTACAGTAAGCACAAAAACTGTGAGAAGAAGACTGAAATCGGCCGGAATAAAATCACATGTGCCTGCCAGAGGCCCCCTTCTTACAACATGCCATCGAGTAGCTAGACTTAATTTTGCTCGCAATCACGAAAATTGGAATGACGAAGCTTGGAGTCAGGTTCTATTCACTGATGAATCCAGATTTTGCCTGAAACCAGATGATGGAAGGGTGAAAGTGTGGAGACGCTCGGGAGAGCGTTATGCTCAGTGCAACATCATTGGAAAAGAGGCATATGGTGGAGGGTCAATTATGGTATGAGGAGGTATTTGTATGGGGGCACGTACGGAACTGCAAGTCATTGAAAATGGATCATTAACAGCAGTACGATATGTAACTGAGATTTTGGAACAAGTTGTAGTGGCATTTGCCCCTTTCATAGGAGACGGATTTGTTTTTATGCATGATAATGCACGACCCCATACTGCGGCCGTGGTTGTTGAATATCTTCGAGACCTTGAAATCAACACTATGGGGTGACCAGCGCGCTCACCCGACTTAAACCCCATAGAGCATGTCTGGGACAAGCTTGGAAAACAAATAAGGAAAAGAATTCCTGTCCCCGCTAATTTGAGAGATCTCAAAAACGCGTTACAAGAAGAATGGACCGCCATCCCTCAAGATTTTATTGATAACTTGACTAGAAGTATGCTAAGAAGACTGGAAGCATTTCGAAGAGCTAGAGGGGGCAACACTAAGTACTGATTACAGCCCACATTATAGCCTTTTTAAGCATTTATGAATAAAAAAAAATTTAATGGTAAGTATAAAAATGTTTCTTTCCTGTAAATTTTTCTTTTTTTCTGAATTTCGTGAATTTTTATCCTTTAACGAAAAATAAGCAAAATACAAAGTACTATACTTAATTGTCACAAATTTCCATGATATTTTGTTTTACACGCACTTTTTTTTGCGTTCCTCTAATTTTGTCCATGAGTGTATATATATATATATACATATACTGACTGGCTACGGTGAGTACATTTTTTTTTTTTAATCTTTCTGTTAATGACTCACGTGATTTTAATCTGTATATAGCTCTGATTGCTCTTTTCTGTGCTCTTACCGTAAGAAAACAGACAATGAAATAAACAAGTCTAGCTGTCTCTACATCAGTAATCAGTCTTATCTTCCGAATAGCGTCAACAGACCTACTAAGTTTACCTGCGAGAACCGATATATGGGCGCCCCACTGAAGCTTACTATCTAAGGTGACACCTAAAAAACTGTGGAACAATCCATTGTCAATGTTTCATTATTTAATTTAAGGATTTTGCCTGCCTTCTGCACATTTGGTAGTGCAAACTCTATACACTTCGTTTTTGTGGCATTTAAAACTAAATTGTTAATGGTAAACCAATGCAATCAATTAATGTTTCTTTTGAATCTACAGAATTTTAGTTTGACTGCATATGTTCATAGTGCAATAACCACTAAATACTAGGAGTATTATGATCATTATTTCTAATGAAGGTTCGAGGATATATATCAATGGATATAATATCATGATATATATCCGATATATATCGGATATATATAAAATGTTTTTTTTATGATATATATCAAATTTTAAATAATTGAGTAATTTTTGGCGTTTGTTACTGTATTTCTACTTCCCAAAAGTTGATAGCGCTGGAGAAGAGCTAAAATATACTCCCTAATAGTAAGTTCTAATCCATAAATGGCAACACTTTTGCCGGCATTAATGGCGCCTGTCGTGTCAGAAAAAAATATGTTTTTTAGTTTTACATATGTTTTTTAGTTGATTTTGTGTGATCTAGAAGATTTTATGTTTTGGTTTCATTTGTCTGATTTTAAGTACCTAAATAAATAACACATTAAAACATGTTAGTTTTCTTTTTAAATAATTTATTATGTTTATGTAACCAGTATACATAAATAATACAATAAAATAATAATATGGCTGTCATACAAAATGGATATATATCAAACTTTTGATATATATCATAAATATCCGATACTTTGATATTTATAATAAATATCGGATATTTTCGAACCCTGCTTCTAATATATAAAACCTAGTTCTATATATGGAATAAATAAAATTTTCCAATTACATAAAGTAATACACGTACTCAATAAATTATAACACTAAGCACACCCTTGATTACTCATTTAGTTAACTAGATATTTGCTATATAAAAATGGAGTGCTATAGGGAATTAACGTAATACTTATAATTACAGGTGAATGAATTTAAAGTATTTTATCTGTCATTCTAAATAATAAAATAATTCCGATAAATTCGCAGAAACTTGTCGAGTAACATAAGATCACCTGTTCCCTTCCGAATAAAATGAAACCTATCTAAAACTGAATCACGACAGACCTCGACAAACGCCGGCGCACTTGAGAACTTATTAATTTCCTTGATTTTCCAGTTGCTCTCGAAACCTTAAGGTACTGCAAAGATCGATCGCACATTCAATTAAGTTCTAGAACATAATGATACAATATAATGATTTTTAATTTCCAATTGTTTTAACAAGCAATTGAGCTTTTATAATAATCTCAAGTGAAAATAACATCAGAATAATCGGTTGTCATTATTAACAATTTGACATCGAATTTCACCGAATGCCGAAAGTTAAATTGAACACTTACTACGATCATTTTGACCCAACGCCGTAAAATGTGTCGCATACCACATCAAATTTTATGTGCCACCAAGTAAAAAAGCACGAGTATATAAGTAAACGCTCATAAAATCTATGCAGTCAAAGCTTTTTTCAATATACTTAGCAAGTGGACCTCCACGTCACTGCAACGTTGTAACTTTCAAAGACAACTGTAAATGCCTACTTTCTTCATACGAAATTGTAATGTTTATAATTTCCATCAATCTTTAAAGATTCGTTGCTGGACATTCTATTGGATTAAACACAAAACAGCTATGATTAATGTGTGAGAAAATGACAGTGACAAAATGTACTTTTTGAAGTCGCTTAAATAAGCTGTAAAATTATATTATATTCGTATGATTGTTTACACTTATTAACACGTTATGTGACTTATGAGTCATACCGTTCCAGCTCAGTAAACAGTTAGGTATAGCTTGGAAGAACTGGTGTCGTTCTACAACACACGAGGAAAAAAGGAAGGAAAATATCTCTCAGCAAATCGGCATACCTGTGAGTTTTTTATTGCTCTTATTATAATCTAGCAGTAAAAAGTTCTGGTTGTGATCGAATAATTTAGATATAAATTGCGAATTATTAATCATTAGGCTATAAATACGAAGATATATTAGTATGGAAAATATAACATCTGGGGCGTATGGGGCTCCATCTCTCCTAGAGTCCAAGCTAACCTCCCTTAATGCAGTTCCCCCCGCTTCCTTTTCGGTCAGCAACACTGCGGTGATGCCTGTGGTGTTACTAAAGTCTATGGGCGACGGTGACCATTTACCATCAGGTGGCTCGTCTGCACGTATATCGCCTAGTTAAATAAAATCTGCGACACGCTATAACAGTTGTTTTAACATCCTACTATTAAATTATTATCGAAAAAAAATTACTCAAGTCCGAATGGTTGTACGTATAAGTAATCAGAGTTGTAACTAGAAGTTTTTGTAAGACAAAATATTTATTTAAATATATGTAATCAGCGTCATCCATACTTCATCGTCTGCATTAATTAAAATTTATCTGTTTAATATAAAAGATTTCAATGTTTAATTACAAAAAAACTACATTATTTTCCCATTGTGACCTAAAAATAATTTTAGGCCTATAAAGGTTCCATAATTTTACGGTGTACTTCACATCACTTTTACAAATAACGTACAGCTATTGTCTTTTTATAGGTATTCGTATTTGTAAATTTTTACAGAGCATCATGTTCAGACGAACGTCAGGACTCGTAATGAATCCCAGGTTTAAGTGGCACCATGAACATAATAAAACAAAATATAACTTTAGTTGCAATAAAATGTAATTCCTTGAATACTAAAGCGTTTATTTTAATGATGATAATGCATATACATATAGTATATGGCATACACATAACAATAAATAAAGCAAATACTTACCAAGCAAATAAAAAGGCATATAATTGTCTTCTATTTAATTCCAGTAACATTAAAATCACGTGCCAACGAAATACCTAATTACATAATGAAGCATTTTCAGCTTTAGCAATAAACTAAAAAGCCATAAGAGTCGTAAATGCATAATTTATTCAAAGGGAAATGAAGTTTGATACCCGCATTTGAACACTTCAATCAACTAAGGTAAACTTACTTCTTTTTGTATAAGGTATTATAACTATATATATATCTTATCATATATCAATATTATCCGGCACTAAACTCTTTGATATACTTATTAGCCCACAAGTGGACTACGGCGAGTGCTACTTGACAGACTTCATAAACTTTTCATAACATTATAAAAAATCTTCAGGTATGCAGATTCACAAACTATGCATCTTACAGCAAAAATAATGAATATCTAGACCACAGACGACAAAAATAAGCATAAAATGCATACCTAACTTGTTCATCGGCTGTTGAACAGTTTTAACATAAAATAAATGAAATCAGAACTCGATCGTTTCGATAAATGAGAATTGTCACAAACAGAGCACCCGTAACACTAAGGAAGAGTACTGTGAATTCACGAATGGATGCAGTATTACATCGTGAACATGATCGCTTCGAACGTGCGAAGAAACCTGTAACAAGCTATTAAAAAATAATCACATCTATCTCCACTATCCTATCTGTAGAAGAGAAAATGGTGTAAATATAATCTTAGCTAAACATCTACAACTACACAGTAATGCGAAAGGCGTATATAGACCATCACCACTAGGTACACAATTCTTTGTTGCGGGGCAAAAACCTACATTGAAAAGGAAATCCGTGAAGCGCGCACACGAATTCGCGGGACCATCCATTCTTAGTTTACGAGTTTCAACAAGAACCATTCAAATATATGGGAACAGTATTAATGTCATTTCCAAGACTTTTTCTTTAAACCAATCACTATCACATATAACTACCTAAATTAGCACTAAATGGACTGTATAGAATATTTTACAAATCAGGTTCTAAAAAAGGGTGATCGTAATATTATTACGTTTTACACTAGTTGCGGAAGTCCTAAGAAGTCCTAAGATCGTGATCACGTCTTGTTAATAGAACACAGAATGCTGCATATCAGGTGGAATGATAATTTGAAGAGGGCAGAGGGTATCCGCTGGATGCAGAAGATTCACGATTAGTTAGACGGGTGCAAGTGAGCACAGGCCTACGTACACCAGTCGACCTGCACAGGCGAATCAATGGTTGGATTTCTGATGCGTAGTGCGTATTAGTAGATGGGGAGTTCTTTTTTTATATTTATAGTCAAGAAACGAGCAGATGAGCCACCTGATGGCAAGTATATCATGATGCACGTGTTCACAGCAAGTGTTCACCGTCGCCCATGGACATCAGAAAGACCAAAGATATCACTGATGCGTTGTCGGCCAGGAAATGAGAAGAAGAGCAGGAAAGAAAGTACTGGTTCTCAAGGCCCCAACCGGATCACAACGAGTAGTTTGGCGGCTGACTCATGCAGGAGGGTGGTAGCTAGCCAGGGAGGTTTCACAATACGATAATAATACCAGTAACAATTTTAATGACTTAATAATAACACTGATAATATGGTTATATTACGCGCTTACGCGAAACCATACCACCAAGCAGGCTGGTTTCTGTCGCCTCTTACAACACCCTGTTCGGCCAGCATGGGTTGGGGGGGAGTATTCTAAGCCGCCTCAATACAGTCACAAAAAGTTAAAATTAAAACAAGATATCGTACAAACAAATCTGCTACTCGTATTGAACATAGCCTAAAAAACCATTGGGGCGCGGCCACTTTTCTTAAATAAATTGAGAATTATTTGATGGTTTTGTTTTTACTGACACGTAAAAGAATATGGATATTAGTGTAAACGAACCATATTATTTTTCTGAGCAATAACATGTCAATAGAGAGGCCGTCGACTGAAATAATGGATACTCGATCTACGGCAATAGCAGCAAAGAAAACCAATTTGCAAAATACTATAATAGTCAACCTCTAGCTAATCCATAGAGAAGTTATTGGTGTGCTCAACTTTATATTATGTATGACTTCTACTTATTTTTAATGTATCATTCTCGTATGTGTATTATGATTACACCTACGTCGGACTTAGGAATTGTACAAATAAAACAATCTTAAGATACCATAATAGATGAAAAATTCATTCCAATCATTTTCATCCAGTTTTGTGACATTCTAATATTTTAGTTCATGAAATTATTATAACGATTCTAGGTAAAAGCTAGCGACAAATAAACGTGTCCTGATAACAAACAACAGCTCGTGAAATATTTTTACAATCGTTACGGATGACGAGTATGTTAACGACGCAGCGATATAAAAATTACTAGCACTACACCAGCAGGAACTATAACTTATTTAATCACATCCCTAAATGGTTTATAAATAAATTAGTGATAAGATATAATGTAATACACACAATAGTTGTATTGCAGCAGTGATTCACATTGTATCTAAGTAATACGTACCTCCTCCAACGCATTTATAGTTTGTCGACATTGCGGTATACGCGAAACGAATGTCGATGTGGTCGGTGAATTGTAATCCTCTCGTGTTTCATCAATAAATTCACCAATACCTATAAGACCCGGCATGATGACCACAAATACAACACAAAGCAACACTTATATATGTTCCAATATTCACACTACTATCACTAGGACCTATTTTTTAGAATTTATTATTGAGTTACGATTTGAACACATCTTAAATCACTTTTTTTCTGTTTGCGCAAATTAATAGAATATACAACAACGGCACAACGTATTCAATCAACACATCCACCCCTAACGTCATGAATAAACGAACTGAACTGAGTTTGAACTATTTACTGAACTGAGTGAAAAGTCATTCCGATTACTGACAAAAACTGTTGTCAACTGACATCATCGCCACAGACAAAGATAGAGCCATAGACTTAATAAAGATATTAATTAAGATAGTGTATAAGTAAATATCTCACAGAGAATTATAATAAAACCAGAACTATTTTTTTATATTTTAATATACTAATATTATGTTTGTGGTCGGCTCCGACAGAATCGATCTTGTACACATTAACGTATCGTAACACTATTCCATGTTGCCATTCGAGAATTTTTTTATTTTAATTAAGTACAATAATTATTTTATTTATATAATAACCTAAAGAACTGTATAAACGTCGCAAAATATTTTATTAATATATGGCTATATGTTTAATTTGAATGTTTTAAATATTCTTAGTTAAACGGCTTTTGTTATATAACTTTCCTTTGCAAGTATTATTCAATTAAAATTGGACAAAAAATAAGAAAAAAAATATTTTTTGTAAGAGGTAGATTTAAGGACCAAGGTGGTAGATAGGTAGGTTAGAGGCAAAATTGGTAAGACGTACCAGTAACTTGATAAATATAACAAACCTGAAGCGCACTCTTTTTCATTAACCGAATCTATAGTATTGGACAATTACAAAAGGAACTTTAATATATTTTAATAATGAAAATACATGAAAGAAAGGAAGTTACTGGTATCATCCTATAAATAGATTAAAAAATAACGAAGATTGTCTTGTAAAGTAATTTACAGATAAGAAAAATTCCAACAATATTTCACAACGATATAAGTACAGTTGGAGACAGTCAACTCCCTTTTTTATTATAATACAAAAAGAACATACTTACTTCATGAATCTATCTAATGTGCAAGGAAACTCACTACTTCTTACACATTAGAAATATTAAAGACGTGGGGTTATTGTTGTATTTTAAATATTTTCCAAGGATCTTTTACAACTTAAGCCACATGTTTCATTGTCAACACTTTTAAAAGCTAGATAATTATAAAATAAAAAATTTCATGTAAACAAAAATCAAACACAAAAATCAAAGTTTTTTCTCACAAATAAAATTATTACATTAGTTATAACAATACATTACTATTTCCATTAATTTAACACCGAATGTCATTGTATTGAACAATTAATAGTTTTTGTTATAGAAACAGTATGACTTTGTCAAACTTGCATGATTGTCTTGATGATCTAGTGGTACCAAGACATCCATGATTGTCTTTCATACCCTCATACTCATACTGAGACCCAAAAAAAAACATGGATATAACGCTGGCAATAATGCGGAGCTAAGTTAATGTACATTATATGTATACAAATGTACTCTGTGATCATATGTCAATGGTGTAAAGTAGTTTTATTGTATTTTAGTTGTACTAGAAAATATAATTTTATTCTGTTACTTATAATGTTTGCTATGTTTATGTATGTGTGGTCTCATAGTCTGTGAATTGTGACGTAATAATGACGGAGCTGTCACGAGGTATAAATCTATTATTTTTGTTCTTTTTTTAATTCTAATAAGAAACAGGTTACTGTGCTTGAATGAGGAAACAAACATTTACTTAATATTCAGATTTATCAACAAAAGTAAATAATATTCTAGATACATATTCAGCTATTCGTGTAAACATTTTACAACACACACATACAACTTAAATTTTTACCTCACTTGGTTTTATATATAATTACAGAAATTGGTGAAATTTGGTCAAGATTATTTGACCATCGGCCCTTTCTCACTGGTGAGGTTAAGTTCATGCTGAAGGAGTTTGAGGTAAGATTGATAGTAGTATTTTTTGAATAAGTAAAAATCTAATTTTGATTAATTATTTTGTCCAATGTATTAATTGAAATTAATAGTATGTCTTACCAATTTGAAAGATATGTCAATATGCCATATTAACTCTAGACAAAACAGCATACAATCTTATTTTGTGTGCTTTCCATTAACACATCTAAAGGTAATTAAATTGAACTCCATACAAGTTTTGTTTTGTTACATACAATTATATTTGTGACAATATACAATTGGCTACTTATTATTACTTGTTTCCTATTATTATCATTTATCTCTATTTTAATTACATGTAACTCCGATTTGAATTCTACAATATTGTATTGGACAATATACAATCTGGCCAAAGCAAATAAGTCACACTTTTTTTTATTATATAGAATAAGTTAATGCTTGACAACAATCTCATCTAATGGGAAGTGACGATGACATCTAAGATGCTGAAGGCAAAAAAAACAACTATCCTAGTGTTCTAAGTTATGTATGTACCTTATCACTATTGAAAAAATCTAATCCTTCTAAGACAGAATGAAAAACATAAGTTAACTTATGTGTACACATTATAATAAGCTGAAACTTTGACTTATGTGATACCATCCTTTTAAGTGTAGCAATTACTATTATTAATCCTTGTGGTGTTTTTTAGGTATTATTATTTTTATATACTTTAAATATTAATGGTGTGAATAAAAATCAATTTATCAGTTTAATGTAAGATATTGTCTCAGTTGTGTACAGTTAGCTCCTTTAGGTTACAATTAGAATACAGTAGCAGGAGTTCATATGTGGAAGTAATTGGAGTTGGTAGAGATTCCTCAGATGATGATAACATATGATGATACATAACTCAAAATTGATAAAAGGTAACTTAACTCTTTAAGTAGGTACTATAATACACTAAAAATATGTGATATTGCTGTTCATTGACATGTTATTGTTGTCATATTTGTGTTCGGTCAGAGGTACTCTTTATTTGGTTCCATATGCTGTGTATTATGTAAACCCCTATAACTTTGCTATACCTACTAGAACTCTAGGTTACTTGTCTACACATATAACCTTCATTTACATAATGTAACCGAATTTCCTGCCTCTTTGATCAACCTCTGCTACACTAGACTCCATGTATACTACAGTGCCTGAACCACTTGGCTTTTGGCAACAACTTTAGCCATTGGCTTTATTGTTGGTGACCTAGAACTTTTTTTGACAATACTGTGCTGAACCTGTGATCCAATGTCAACGGTTTGTGGATGTAGCTAAATCCATGTAGAATTTGGTGTAATTACCAGGCAAAAGCAATTGTGTTTTCAGAGAGCAGAGGCTTAATACTAATACTGGCAAATAAATTTAGAGAACATTAATAGAAACTGGTATAAGTTTGCAAGTGTTCTTATGACCAAACAATTAAAGGATATTATAATATATATAAAAACTGATATACATATTGCTGGGAGGCAGTAGTAATTTATTGATCAAATTAACAAAATCGCTAGTTCTATGGTGAGATATAAAGTTAAAAGTGTGTGAAAATAGTACAAACTTAATTGTGCTTTCTAATATTTGATGCACCAAACTAAAAATAATGTGGTTCGGGGGCACCAAATACTTACGATACGTATTATATATTGCCAATATTTCGACCCAGTTGCATGGATCGTGTTCACGGCGAAACTTAGGTGACGGCGGAAAACCGTCTACAAGCTAGTGATAGATTAATCTATCTACCCTACGTGGCAATAAATAAAACGTATCGTGAATACCCGTTACATAATAAAATGTATAAATTAAGCGATGATATTAGTTTAAAATTAACGCTATTTTCATAAATTAGTGCTTTCGTATAAAAAACCTTGTCAACTATTGTTACATGTGCGACATCTTTATTATTACATATATTATACAATATATGCATATATAATATTTCATACAATTATGCAGTCCCGGATTTTCAATTTTTTTAGGCGGGGCATAAATTGAAAAATGCCGCCCCCGCCCACTTATATTTATTTTTACCTTTATCATCTTTATAATTTCAGCTACTTGTACTATAATTTATTCTGTGGTCAAAGTTAAGTGAATGATGAGTTGTCCATACGTCTGTAAAGTGTGAATTTGGCCGCCCTTTGAACTTGCCGCCCGGGGCATGGGCCCCGTCTTGCCCCCCCCCCATAGATCCGGGGCTGCAATTATGTCAAGAAGACGAATATCACTAAGTGTTAGCCGACCCAACACCCAAATATCTAAGAATTACGAAACATTACAGGTGTTCACATTTGATTTGCAACAGTGTTTACTTACACCGACACTAATTAATCAGTAACCCGTTATAACATAGCCATGAACGTTTACTCTGACTGTCCATGACGACAATCATGTCAATCTGTGTGTTATGTATGGCACAAAGCAATTGCAAAGTTGTGGGGCAAATAAGCACGAAGAGGACAGAGTAGAAACTTCAATGTGAGCTCTACACTAACATGGTTTTTGCAGAAATTTCTTGCAATCGACAGAGTTGTTGTTCCATTTAGAAGTTAATACGGATCACAGCATTGTAGAAAAGGAAATAACAAATTAGAACCGCCGTTATTTCATCCACATGACTAGATGCCACTAATTCGAAATTTTAAAGTTGGCAAAATGACAACTTTATATTTTTAGATTAGATGAATAGAAATAAATCTTTAATCTCTTTTAAATTACGTTATAAAAAGAATTTGGGATTTTTTCATATAATGACATATTAGACAGAGTTTTGCTTTTTCTATATTTATTTTTAAAAGAAGAGGATCAATTGACAGATAATACACAGCTATAATATCTGCCCAACTGCTGCCTATATATAAAGAGAAAAAAAGAGACCCAATTGTACTTTTACCTTAATACCTGACATTTTCTATGAATTTTGTTTAATTTTACCCACATACTGTGCGTGACATCGATCTAGATATTCTAGAGGAAGGAAGAAGATTTCTAATGCACTAATTGATTAATTTAATTAATTCACTATTATTAATATAAAAAATTGATCGTCGGATGAATGCCAGTTTCCGATCTTCTACACTTAAATCATGCTAATGCTTTGTTTCTTATCATTTAAGTCACGGAAATTTTAACTATAATCTATGCTACTATATAAATCTGTAGTGCCTCTCAAGAACGGCTTGACCGATCTTAATGAAAATTGATAAAATTTTGAACAATCATGTGTATATAAATAAATTTTTAACCCGAACGAAGTCGCAGGAGACCGCTAGCCATAATAGTATACAGTCCATAGGTCTAAAGTTAGAATGTTATAATGTAATGATTATTTACAATAAATATAGTATCAGTAATATACATTTCCACATGATTAGTATACATTTCCATGTACACTAATAGTTTTATCAAGAAAGTTCTTATAGATACTTTATAAAGGAATTCAAACATGCTTAAGTTCCAGGTGTAATTTCCTTAATTATTTGAATTGTTTTATCTTGTATTTACTAAATGTTTTACATTATAAATTTTAGGAAAAACGTGGCGATAGAGAAGTGGAAAACTTGTTTCAGATTCTAGAGAACCTAACAGACCTTAAAGATACTCAAGTTGTTAGAATAAATAAGAATTACAAAGATACCATACCTGTGTTGAGTGAGAAATTACAGCAAGCGTTGGAATTGTCAGAGGAGATTGAACTTGATTATATACAATTTCAAAAGGTAATCAGAACCCAATTATTATTATTAGGAAGATGGATCACTAATTAAATACAATTAGATTTAGTCACTACGGCGTCGAGTATACTGCCTCAATTTCATTGCGTTCTATTTGTAAGGTAATATTCGATGGAAATCATCAATGGTGATAGGTGTACCACAGGGCTCGATTCTAAGCCCTTTCCTTTTTCTAGTTTATACTAACGATTTACCGCATTGTATTAACAATTATATTTTGACGATGTAAACAGTACTTTGTCCCATGTATCACATTGGTTTACTACAAATATTTTAGAACGAAATGTGTAGAATTTATACTACCAAATGTGCAGACACGAAATGAAACATTAACACTGAGACAATCCACAGTATTTTTAGGTGTCAACTTAGATAGTAAACTTCAATGACGCGGTCATATATAATTTTTCATATGTAGCCTGTACATACTGCCATATTTACATTAATTTCGTATTTATACAAAAAGAATTAAAATTTAAATAAGAAAAAAATTGATACATATAACCGTAAAACAAGAAATAGGCGCACTTTTTTGGGGCTCGCTGTCTGTGTTACGAAGTTAATATGTAATTTACCTATTGGAACTTTTAAGCCGTATGTTAAAGTAGAGATTGTAGATAAAGGCTTTTATGGTATAGATGAACATATAAATGACAAGGACGACTAATAATAACAGTGCCTCAACCAATTTCCTTTAGGTTAAAAATTACTTTATAATATCCATATGTTATTTTAAAACATGTGCAGAGGAGTTTCTTTCCCTCAATGTTAAATCACGTTTTCGAAACAATAGTAGAAGCAAAAAACGACGTGTACAAGTCTTTTATTAAATACCTAAATGGTTAAATAATTTTGAATTTTAAATAACAGACTGCGTAAATGAAAACGTATACTATACCTGAAAAACATTATTTTGATTTTAAATAACTGGGTAAAAGGGAAAATCTATCATCCACTCTCTAAAGGAATACAGAATTTTCAAATTTTGATAATGAGTTGCAACCTTTAATATGAGTTACGTAATGATTATACAATGCTTAAGTAAAAATAACCATTTATTATCTGTTTCAGGAATGTAACGAGAAAAAAGCTGAAAATTTTTCTAAAAGAAGAAAAGAATGGGATCAGTTCATTGATGATATGAACTTCAAATGTCAAAGAATTGACAACACATTTGAAGAAAAAGAAGAGGAGCTGAGAGATTTGTATGCAGACCTCAATCACAAATTGAATATTACAGATAAGTAAAATGGACCAGCGGGGATCATTAGTAGATACAAACCTAAAACTATATCCTTCAGAGAAATTCATTGCATTCATACAAACAATACCCTTAACAGACGATGTCCCATTTAATATTCTTAAGTACATAAAAAAGGATATATCTGGAGTTGGTGTATCTGAAAAAGAAGTTAAAGAGAAGTTAAATATTGTTGAAGTTCATTTTACTAACGCTGATATAGATGTGTTAAATAACATTAAAAATATATCCAGTAACACTAACAAGGATGACATAAAGGCTAATGATGGTGAAGAACGGACAGAAGCTGGAGAATATGGTTCCTTACAAAATAAAGACAAGAAAAAGAACAACAATAATGAAGATAATGGATTGGCTAAAGATGAAGCTATTGAAGACAGTAACTCGAAAGAAAACAAAGATAAATTATATCTCACAACTTCTGATATAGACTGGGTTTATGCTCATATTAATATAAGAAAGAGTAAAGGAGATGAAAATCTTCCATATTTACATGAAATATTTCAGGGGACAACAATTGTTATGCCAGAAAATAGGGTGTTAAAGAGAAATCCCATTCTAGAGGCTAGATGTGTTAAACTGAGGGCACAACAAGAGGCTCGTGAGTACAGAAAAATGACTAAAGGTGTTGACAATGTCAGAATGAGATTTCCAGAAGATAGTATTTCATATCAATGTATGTTATTTTATTATAATACCCTTATTGGTACACTTTTATTGTGATATAAATGTTTTTATATATCAATTTTTTTTTACAGTGAAACAAATAAATCGCCAATTAATTGCAATTGGACAGTTTGTAATATCAATATTTGCTGGATTCCTATTTGGATTTAGAGGTGTTGAGTGGATGGTTGGAAACTTAGATTTCGGAGTAAGACTTTTATTGGGAGTTATGTGTGCATTAATCATTGCCCTTGCTGAAATCTACTTCTTAGCTAAGAAACTGAACGAAGAATTAACTATGACAGAAACTGTTCAACTAGGGGGACCCCCAAAATTTGCAGCCCAACCTGATAATAGAATATCTAATCCAATAGCTTCTGATTATAAAGAACATCAAGATTGATTGATAAAACATCTATATGCAAAATTATTAAAATTTTATAGCTTGACCTACAGCAATTTCCAAAAAAAAACATATTATTATTGGAAAGAGATTTTATGCTACATACAAAATATAACAGATTAGTATACTTCATTACAAACCATTTTTGTTAAAATAAAATGAACGATGAATTATATTTTATGTAGCTATCTGTTAGTTTTATTTTACAACACAGCACAGTCTACATTCATAGCAAAAAACAAAAGTAAACTAGTGTTTTTTTTTTCTGAAATTTAACCAGAGTATAATTAAGTTGGAATCAGTTTCCTGACTAAAATATTGAGTAGGACCCATTACACAGATATTAAGTAAGGGATAAATTTGTAGCAACTCAATCCAATTATAACCATGTGTGTGATATTAGGTGTATATTACTTTTATTTGTGACAGAGTAGTGAATATAAGAAATGATTAATATTTAGTAATCTTGAAAAATTCGAAAAACGAATGCCTACATAGCCACAAATTGATATAATTGCTTTGATTAATATACTACGAAATAGTATTTGAACAAACAATATTACCTACCCGCTTTGGACATTCATCTGTAGAATAAAATATTTTTTTTTATTTGTTTAGTGGGGGTAACGAAAGGCTACGAAACTTCAATTATTTAATAAATCTTAGCCTAATACAAATACTTATCATCATATCCGTAGGTATTTTTCGCATGTATGAAGATTTGGGGAAAATAATAAATTCATTATTTCGAAGATTTTCAATAGATTAATACAAATTCTTTATTGAAAACCAATCATGTACATGATAGTTGTGAATCTTTTGGTCCCTGAGGTAAGTCACAACTGTGTTTCAAGGACCAGCGTAACATCTCCTATAACGAAACTGTGGTTCAATTTGAAGAATATAAATATAAATTTAAAAATACGAGATGCGAATAATGGGTTATGCAGGTTAAATATTTTTATTCAGAACTAAGAAGCTGCTCTCGCTTCGCTTCAGAAAAACTACGTCTTATGCTTAGAAATAGCATCTGCATTGTTTTAGATTAATTTATTACTTTTTTTATTTATGAACGGATTGCAATGAAATGAACTTTAAATACTAAGCTTACTGCAATACAAAAGTGAAAACCAAAACGGAATCCATTAGCCGTTTCTGAGATTAGCACGCACAAATATATAGAGAAACAGACAA
The DNA here is from genome assembly GCA_003671415.1 of Megathymus violae. Lineage (NCBI taxonomy): Eukaryota > Metazoa > Arthropoda > Insecta > Lepidoptera > Hesperiidae > Megathymus > Megathymus violae. Next base: position 713,830 of record PDGT01000063.1, on the reverse strand, counting down.
GTATTAACAACTATAATAATGATGATAGAAAATAATTTAATGAAAAAGTAGAAACAAAGATAATTTAAATTCAGTGTTGCAAGTCTGGATTGTGTAATAAGTATGACAAGCTGTTTCTCATTTACGAAACCTAATGCAAAGTTGCGATTATCAAAAAAATAAATAGATGTATATATTTTTTTTACTAAGTGACACAAAAAAATACTTTACACTTGAGGATGTATATATTTCATAATAAATATATATATATATATATATATATATATTTCAACAATATTTGGATAAAACAGCTACACCGTACTCATCCTGCATTTTTTAATTAACAACAGAAATAATCACATTGTATCACGGCAATACGTCATTTTAGATTTTTTTTATGTAAAAGGTGGGCAAACAGGCATACGGTCCAACTGGTAGTAAGTGGTTACCGTCACCTATGGACACATGCAGCATATGAGGAGCTGCGAATGCGTTGCCGGCCTGAAAGAATTCGATAGACACTCTTTTTGAAGAATTCCATATCATATTTTCGTGAATACCAAAATCAATTATTTGAACTAAAAATGTCCAATTCTGCATTGGAGGTTTTTAAAATACAACATTTCTCGTCATTTTGCCACAAAGCACAAATCTTTCAAGGGAACGTTTCCTCCTGGATCATCCTTAAGAAGTGAACTCGCTAAAAGTCTTGCGAATACTCATAGAATTAATTTTCTACTATTAATTAAGCATCTAAAGTGCTACATAGAAAACATATTTTTATGAATACGTCTCATATTATAGACAGTGTTTAATACAAATAATATAAACTTCATGTATCTTCTTATAGTATATAAAAATATTAAATTCATTGATTTCTATATATTGTTTCAATAAAAGCGTTGTAGAGTGTACTTTACAGTGGACTGTGTGCCTAAATAAAAGGTTATTTTACCTAGTTAGCTCTTCCCTTCTTTACTCTCAAGTCAAAACGATTTTATACAAATTCAATCAATCTTATATATTTTACTGACTTTACATATTATATATATTTACATAGTTCACGGAGCCAACCTAATTGATTGCTCTCCAATGAAATTAATTAGGGTTTATCCCACTTTTAATTTGGGTTTTTTTAATTCAATATAAACCCGACCCTTACATGTTGCTGTGCAATTCTTTCCCTTTTCTAGAGCTACACAATTATTTTAACAATAACATTATTTACAATTATCCAAATTGAATACATTATTTTAAATTACATTCTGCCGTCCATAACAAGTGTGATCAATAAATAGCTCATTTAAATGCTTATTATAATTTCTTTATGAATTAAGATTCTAATTTAAAGGAAATAAGCAACTGAACTTGACAACACTGCTTCAGACTGGCAGTAATGTCATCATTAGACAGCTGTTTTTGCATTTCATATAGGCATTGCACAATATTATTATATTTGTTGTTCTCCAAAGTTCGATAGTGATTCACCACAGAAACATATTATTTGCATGTTGTTCAGTATATTAACGCGAGACGCTATGCAACAATTACACTCGGGTTGAAACCGTAGAGCTAGAAACGCGTTTTTGTGTTCTTATATTTGAAACTACTTCATTATTGATTATTTTCATCTTGTTACGCTGTTTGTTATTTTTTTATAAAATCTTGCTGTGGAATTGAAGTAAGTTTAAAAAGCTAAACAAATATTAATTTGTATGTTTAGTTACTACTAAACTTAAAGTTAGGTACCTATAAGTTTAAACGTTTACAGCGCATCAAAATGGCCTCCTTCCGATCAATAACTGTTGTAAATGCGCATTTACCTACCTGTTTTGCCTTTCAAGAGCTCGGATCAATTATTTAAAATACGTTGAATAAGACTTATGTTCCTTTCAGGTGATACATTAGTGAACATGGGGAAAATACAGCTGAAAGTTTATACCTATTGGAATAAGAAGGATAAACCAGAGATCCGTCGATTGGAATTAAATGAACTTAATTTCATTCATATGCTACATATACAGCTACATGAAATCTTTCCTGCCTTGCAGAAAAAGGAGTATACTGTATTGTGGAAGGGTAAGTGATATTGGAGATAATATTTACTCTTATACCATATAACAAGAAATATTAAATGAGATGATACTAAATGAGAATGGTTGTGTTAAAAAGCTATTGAGCTCAGCAATGTTTCTAATATTATCGGTATGGTATTAAGGGAAAACCTGTTTATGATATCTGCTAACTGGTAAAAAAACCCAAATTTGTGAATTTACTTTTCATCATTCTTGATGATCAATCAAGCCTTCACATGTATCATTATTACATCCCAAACTGTCCTACTGCTGATTTTGGGTCTCTTCTCACGATGAGCGGAGTTAAGGCCATAGTCTACCACATTGACCAAGTGTGGGTTTCACATATTTAATGATGATTCATTTTTTAATTAAAGATTATTTATTATTTGTGTCTTAAACAAGTTTAACATAAAAATTAAAATAAATGAGCTGTGTACAAATACATTACATATTATGCATATCTTTGTACAATTTTATCTGATTATAAATACTTATATGATAATACTGTAACAGAGTTAAGTTTATGCAGGTAGTCTTTGTTAAACAAAATATAAGCTAAAACAAACTATTTTGGATGATTCTTTCTCTGTCTTTGCATGTTACTTGTGAAAATCATTAAATATTGAATAGGATCATTGTTAGGTTACTACTTAGAACATGTTTCATCCCAAGCCAAGTATAGAGTAGAAATTAAAATTGAGAGTTCTCATTTTGTTAACGAGAAAAGTAAACATGATTATCTGCATACAATTAATTCACATGTTTCTATCATAGAACTAAAAAAATTAATTCCTAAAACAGTAGTGTAAAAAATATATAAATGGAAGTCTTAAATATTTAATAATACTTATTTTAGGTCTGGGTGCCTTTTAAACTTACAAATACAGCTTTTAAATATAAATAAGGGTGGGTTACTAGTAAGTTAAATTAAAAAGGTATAAAATCTAAATAAAATCTAAAAAAGGTATAAAATAGGTTTCTTAATCATGTACTAACATAGTTTTTGATGTTATTTTCATTATTTCAATTGCAAGTGTTACTCACCAACTTGTGATTATTAAAATGACTTGATTTAGGATTTTGTGTGACTTTTACACACACACACACACACATATATATATATATTGTCATCTAAATTATAGTTGTAATAAGTGCAACAATAAAGACCAATAAGTTCTTAGTTTATATCAAAAGCTGTTATGAACTATATTTGTGGTGTTATATACAAATAGGGATGTTATGGATATGAAATTTTGGATCTGGATATGAATATATATGAATAATATTTTACCGGTTTTGTTTATGGTTACGGATATGAAATTATTTCGGATTATCCAATTGTTTCAGATATTATCTTATGTATCAGATATGGATATTAGAAGATTTGCAACTTGGAAAAGTAATATAATGTATTAACAAATTTTGACTATCTTTCTAGGTATTATGTGATATTATAATCACAGAAAAAATAATAGCCTTAAACGTGAAATAATAAAAACTGTCTAAAACGAAAACGACGAGGCTAGTGTATCGGCTTGGCGGGCGAAAACATATCATAACGTGTTTTATGTATCCAAAATTATAGGAAACAATATTATCGGATACGATTACCGTTTTATTTTAATTTCGGATATCTAATAGTTACGGTTACGGAGCTCCATAATATCCCTGGTTAGAACCAACGGGACATTTGGTTTTGTATCTTATGTATTTAAATCTAGAGAAAACTTCCTTAAATAATCTCATTTTAATGAGGCTTAAATTAAAAGGTTATAAAATAATAGTTGTTATTACAATTATTTCGTTTGTATTTAGATGCGGAAGGCGATGATATCGTGATTTCCACTGATAAGGAGCTGCAGGTTGCTGTTAAAGAGATGGCTGACATTGTCCGCTTGCATGTGCACTGCAAGGAGGAGGGTGTTCAAGTTGACCCGGAAGTTAGTAGTGCAGCAAATGGTGGAAATGCAGCAAGTGGTGGAAATGTAGCATCTGGTGTACATGGTAAGATTAGAGAATAATACAGTAAAAAATAATAGTAATAGTAATAAAGAAGTTTGTAAGTTGTAAAAGACTATTGTATTGTCTTGTGTCGTGGTATAAAAATATAAATGAGAACTTTTTTTAAATACTTGGATATATTGATTGGATATCCAGATCGAGGCCAGAAGCTTGCGGGCTGTTTCATAAGAAACAAAGGTTGTAATTGTAATATATACACCTATTATTAAATTTTGTGGGCTGAACTGCTATCACAGTTTAGTATAGTATGTGTACTACATAAGGATAAATTAAGTATAGTCCCATTTTATTATTGTATTCATAGCAGTCCCGCCGTGTATGTACGGCGTGGTGTGCGACGGTTGTGAGGCCCCAGTTACTGGTTTTCGTTACAAATGTACCATTTGCGATGACTTCGACTTGTGCGCCAAGTGTGAAGGGGCCGGATTGCATCCTGAACACTTCATGCTCCGAGTTCCGGTGTCGGCTATGCCTGTAAGTGTCATTTTATTAACTGGTCCATTATACAATATATACATCCATGGTTACACACTTATTCTGGCTCTAGGATTTTTTGAGCTACTCAACCTTTTTTTAATGAATACATTATGCTTAATAAAAGCGCCTAAAATTTGCAATTGAAAGTCTTGCAACATGTTCGACATGGAACTTCTGGTGCTGTTGGGCGTTGGACATGTATTTGGTTTTGAAAGACATACAGTTTTGATAGGTACATATAACTAGTAGCAACCACTTAACTGCAGATGAATTGCACGTCCATTTGCCGTTCCACATCAATAAAAAAATTGAATGATCTTTTCCATTCTGATATTTATTTACCATAATATCTACTTTATATTTAAAGGAAATACAATATTATTCAAATAGTTATTTTTTTTTACCTGGCAAAAGTATGGATTAAATGCAATATAAACAGTGAGTACTATATTGTTTTTATACAGATGTTATAACTTTTGTTACACCCACAAGAATTTACACAGTGAATTTCGCTAATTTCATGCAATCAATTTAAGAGTTTCTATACGATTGACATTGGAATTCCTCAAATAAATATGCCAATTTCATTTCAGTAATAAGTCATTGCTGGATGTTATTTCTCATTAACATTAGTATTTATATGTATATATAATTTAATATTAAACCGTAATTACATACTGAAAAATTAATGAACGTGCGTATGGGTACTAGTCGATATAGTATTAACAATTTCCCATGCCATGCCATGGCAAATTGTTTAATCAAAACACTTGTGGCACCTTTTACGTTTTTCTAAATATAAGGAAGAAATAATGAAAGTAATAACATAAACTGAATAATTCGTCTTTGAAAGTACGTTTCTTTTTTTTTTCTTTTAGCGCACGGTTATAAAAGCGGCGATTAAGCGTTCTCGTCATATTTTGAAGACGGTCGCAAGCGCTGTGAACGAAGAGCACGGCAGACGCTCTAGACCTGAGCGGAGCAGCGAGCGACGACGCAGAAGTGACCAGCACAACAGTGCTCATTGCTACGAGCGCCGCGAGAATCGCCGCCCTCGCGCCAGCTGGCTCGAGACGGTTGCTACGTACATGAACGAGTTCGCCAATCTCGCTGGCGACATCCATTCTGACGTCGCCAAAGCCGCCGAAAATGTTACCAATCGGCCAGAGGCCACGGAAGGCGCTAATGAACCCACGACGACTCCGGCGGAAGAGACTGAGCGCGAGTCTCGTCAGGCCCAAATAGAGAAGTATGCAAAGATCGTGAGAGATTATTTGGCCGCATCACAGCAGCAACAGCAAAATATGCCTCAAACTTCTACATCCACCGATGAAAATAAAGAGATGGGTCAGGGTGATGGGAAAACCACCCAGGATACGGAGGCCGCTCCCTCTGAAAAGGAGGGCGAGACGTCTGAAGTATCGTCTCAAACTGACGAAGCTAAAAAAGAAGACACTCCGGATAGAGTGGATGACTGGACCGTAATCAACAAAGAAAAGGGTAAAGTTGATATTGTTAATTTCTTCCAAACTAACAGTAAAACTAACTGTACAGAATATTATGCTCGTCATTGATACGTAGGTCAGAACATATTTTTTTTAATATTTGTCTGTCTGTTTCTACCCGTCCGTCTGTGTCCGTTCGTTTGTCTGTCTGTCTCTTAGGTAGAATTTTATAACCCACAATACACTTCTGTCGTGTTTCTTTCTTAATACCAAATAGGTCCCAGTTACTATCTAACAATCTTAAAACAATCGTAAAAACAGTCTTAGAATAAAATGTTGAACTCGTTTTACCGAGTATGAATGCTACTAATATAAAAAATGTGAAAGTTTTGTGCTCGTTACCCAATTACGGAAAAGGGGCTGAACGGGTTTATATATATAGGTAATCAGAGCATTTACAACGTTATCGTTTGTGGCATTATGCATATCAGCAAAGTGAAGTACAAATGATAAATTTGATGCATTACTCATGAATATAAAACTCATATTGAATGTTATCGGAAATGCTTTTGTTATTCAATTAGTGTATCTATATTATTATTATATGTATATTGACAAAATAGGCACAGTAACCTATCTTATGGTAAGATACTTTCTTACTAATTTAGTCATACTGAAAAGCAATAAAAATACTGTGCAATATTGCTCTGTGCCAGGAATTACGGGTTAATAATCACGCCTAAGAAGTAAACCAAAGACTTTATTACACTGTTTTTATCTTCATTCGTTATGCGCTTCGCAACATTACTGCATGAACTTATTTTATGTAAAAAAACGCTATCTACCACCCTCCAACACTAGTTTACAAGAGTCGCAACAGCCCACTCATTGGTCGCTGATATTTCGCTTTAGAGATCTCGTTTGCCTGTGTATTCGAAAAGTTCAAAAACCGAACGACACGTGGGCGACCTTGTTCTCTATTTACACTGCTTTTTGGGGTTTATAGAACTAGGCTTTTCTCGTCAATTCAACATTTCGCATCATCATCAACATCGCAAGCAATAAAAATCCGTGCATGCGATGTTCAGCCTTATGCACACAGCATCCTAATGTGTTCGAGGTACTCTTTATCAGTCTCCGGTTTTTATGGCGTCTATTGTTTTTTTATTTTATTGCTCTCTGCCCAATTTTCGTGAACCTTCTTATTACTGTAATAAGACGTATTACATTTCTTTATGAAACATTAGCGTATGTAAGTTACAATATCCTGGATTTAATTATTTGTTAATAATTGACGGTAGTAGGATCCCGCGAAATCCTTTTTAATTATTTGTGTAAAAAACTTGTTGGTTTTTAAGCTATAGGTGAACAGTTACGCAGCTTCATTAGTTTCATTATTCTAAACAGTATGGATTGATTCTTTCTTTTTAATTAAGACAGTAAAGCGAGATTACGTCAACCCTGGCATAAAGCAAGTCATGAGTTGACAAGTTCTTTTAGAACAATAAGTAGAATGGAATATATATATACTTATATATACTTATACTTATATATACTTATACATATATATATTTTTTCGAATATGCCCATATCTTAGTAATATGAAGGATTTTATATGATATTACTGAATTAGAAAATGTTATTTCGAACTAGTAGGCTGATTTGTATTATCATTGTTCCATAAAAAATGGAATACAATACAATAAGATGGCACTATATTCACAAGGTCATAAAATATGAGTGATATATTTATCAACAGATCTTTTGGATGCTTGTATGAAGCCAAGCGCCCCGCAGGAACCAGCCGCTCCCATCGGCTTTAACCTGCCAGAAGAGTTCCAGCTACGTGCTGCTGTCACAAACGGACAAAACCTGTATCCGGCGCTTAACCTCGCCACTGCAGGTAATAATACATATTTAAAGTCTGTGGAGTACAAATTTCATTAATAAAAAGAATAATAATAATACATATGTAGCAAATTAATTTGTAGTCTGTCACGTGGTAAACGGGTATTGCAGAGATATTTTGGTATTAGAGGGAGAACCAAAGTCCACACTCATACAGCAGCGATGCCATTTAGCATAATAAAATAATAATACTGAATAATACATTAGCGCAAGCGGTATAGAAAATTTCACCTTCAAAAATTTAGAAAATATGTTTACATAAATTGTTAATTAAGTATTTTATCTTCCGTGTTTGTCTAAATCTGTTAAATTATTTTAATTAAATGTTTATATTCTTACTTTAAGTTCATAATGAGTACTGTTGTAAGATAATTTATTCGCATAGTATCAATAGCCATATACCTGCTCATTTTCTCATGATACATTATGTCACACAGCTCCTTTAACCCTATGCTATTCATCCGATTATTATGGATACTAAATTGATACTTCCCTCACCGTATTATTTTGCTTGTTTATTTCCTATGCGTACTGCAATAGATCGTAATAGTTTGTTGGCGACGGTGTATCCATCCTATTATAGAGTGAATTATTTCAAGTTAAGAAAGAGCCTTTTCTATGTTAATATATTACTACCAACCATCTGTTGGGACAGTAGTCAATTGTCGACTTATAATAAAAAAAATCCTTTTACAGTTCATATCATTATCAATTATAAATGATGTAATTGTTACTTTGTAGTTTTGGTTCCTGAACAAGCGGTGGCAACTTCTAACAAAGCAACTGGCGCAGCCGCCCCGGCACCGACTGTTTTTGCTAATGCATCGACTGCTTCTGCTGCAACGACCCCTCAAACATCCAATGCTGCTAAGCCGGCTCCTGCTGCCAAACAGCCCGAAGCGGTAAAAACACCTGCTACGCCGGCTCAGCCCCGACCCGTTCATCATCCAAGTAAGTGTAGTTCTCTAATAACCCACATCATGCAATTTACATATTAACTACATAGTTTTGTCATATCTGATAATACAAAGTTTAGTATTATGATGTTGATAAAGTATGGTCACAATAAATTTCAGGTGGTCACTGTTTCTTCACTAGTTTACAGGCGGCACAAATTATTTAAATGGAATATTGGAATTAGGAGATATGTTTATATTGTTTAGACCCAAGGTTCATATTGTCATCCTCCACATAACATGATGAATTTCAGACACTGTATTCAAGTAACTTTACATATTATTTGGATTTTTTAAAACAACAAATAATAATTTAAAGAGTGCAACCAATATCAGATTTTTCTAACATCTCCCGTAATAATGAGGCTAACTGACAACTAACAGGACTAACAGGCCTTTGTCTTTTGCAGTCGAAAATCTATACTAATAATAAAACTGTACACCGAATATATTTTCAAAATTACTACATAGGTACATTGTTATCAATATACCTTTATATTTAACCTCTCATAACATATATCTTTGGAACCTTAGTCTGTATGTCTGTTTGACCACATAGCAGACTAAAACCTTTGGGTCATAATCTAATAATAGCTGGTTCAATTCTGGCAGGATAGGAAATAAAAGTGAATATGGATTCATTAAGAGGTCAGTAAATAAAACTGACGGCCTTGCTGCAGCTATTATTGTAAATTAATATGTTTTTAATTTACATAACTAGAACAAGCCTAAAGTAATGCGGGTGCTATTTCTATATGTGAGTTTTTCTGAAGCGAAGCAAGGGCGGATTTCTAATAGATATTTAATATTTTGACCTAACTATGAATTAACAGATATGAGTGAGACTGAATAAACAAACAATAATACTACTATTTTCTAGAAAATGTTTTAAATGTTCTACAATAAAAAATATAGTTTGATTTAATTTACTACATGACATAATTAGTTGGACACACTCAGGATTCCTCTTGGTTTGACATGGCCTCACTCAAGATAAGTTGTTTAAATACATGGAGATGCATGTCAGTAGTTGGCTCTGGCTGGGGGTAGAATCACTGCTATTAGCAGTATAATACGTCTAATAAAACCTGGTGTCTAATAATATAATTCTATTGTTTCAGTGGCTCATGTGAACGCGGCAGTGGAGCACATGCTCAGCATGGGATTTACCAACGATGGTGGCTGGCTGACCCAGCTGTTAGAGAACAAAGATGGCAATATTGCGGCTGTGTTGGATCTGCTTACACCTGTTACCCCCAACAATAAGTAGACAGACAGTGGAGCTCTAATCCTTACAACAGTTGAAGATCTTAGACGAGTATATCCTGTGCAAATCCTTCCCTCTCAATATTTGTATCTGCCGTAGCTATAGGTTATACAGGCAGTACTTAAATGGCCTTTGTTAGGTTAATTTATTCTGGTTCACTTTTCACACCATAGATATATAAAGTAGATGTGCAACATACAATAAAAATAACTATTGCATGTGTTAGAGCGGGAAAGTAAATAGTCATAAAGTCATACATGCTTTTTCCAATACTGTATTTAGAAACTTTAAATAGTCATAAAGTCATACATGCTTTTTCCAATACTGTATTTAGAAACTTTAAATAGTCATAAAGTCATACATGCTTTTTCCAATACTGTATTTAGAAAAATACTTTTCAAGTATTTAGTTTATTTTATAACTCAATATTATCAGATGAAATATTGGAACAAATATTTCTGTTAAACATTTTACATTTCATGCACAATTTTTTTCTTGCCTGTATGACACATATAGATGACATTTATGGTTCAATATGTGAGGTAATTTAAAACACATCATTTTTTCTTTGTAAAGATGACTACAACTTTAATAAAACCCAAATTTTACTTACGGTAAGAGATTTAGGATTGATTTTTCATTTCTTAATACAATTTTAAGCATGGGACGTAAAATTACTTTGCAATTTATTATTTTTAAGTTTTTGTGGTACTAAGTTTTCATTTCAATTTATGTACGAATTTTTATCTACTATAGTATGCTAGAGTAGTGGTAATTTTTGTTTATCTTATATAATAAAGGAGCATGGTGTATTTAGTGCTGCAATTCAATATTGCCATATCATGCTAATAAAAGATTAATGTCAATAATAGTGATTTTTGTCTTATTCTAATATTTTAAAGGAACTTTCTACATTTAGTCCTGCAATTTAATATTATGGGAATTTAATAAATATCTATAATAAGTAGCGATTTTTGTCTGTAATACAGGATCATTATATAGTAATTTGTTAATATTAACAAACTTTATTGTATCGTCATTAGTAGATACAAGTTATATTTAAAGTATGATTATAACATGGTGGTATGGATTGATATCATATTCTTTAGGTTTACTTTCTGTGTATTGGATTATTAATAAAGGTTCAGGCTTATAATATTGTTTTATTTATAGATTATCTTCCACTACAGTTAACAATTTATTTTAAAAAACCATATGAGTGTTTTTTTAATCCTCGAGTCTCCTTTCTTTCTCTTTGTAGAGCTTCTCCTAGAGCTTGATCGAGACATTTTGCTGCCACCCTGAAATTTCATTGAAATTAACAAAACAATAATAGCCATATTTATTAATAGGGAAATTAAGAATTGAGAATGATGAACTGAATAACTCACGTGTGTGGACAGGACTTTTTATATCTTAAAGTATAAAATGTGCGTCACCTGAACACTTACATGCCCTGATTGATAGCTTCTTTCAGTGTATGCGATTTTACACTACCAGGACCGTTCAGACGTATCATGCTACATTTGCATGGAACATCTTTGAATTCTTTTACTTGATCATCCCCAACATAATATTTCGGATTTCCCGTGACGCCAACAACAATAGCTACGACGCTACACGCTTCTTCCTCAGCAGTTGGGTCCACGACGCACTTGTCACCTATTTTGCTCAATGTTACCTATTAACAAATTTTATATCTTTAGCATCTGAGACAAAGTTATCTGAAACATATTTAGGGACTTCGACATGGATGTTCAAGCTATGCCTATTAATTATCGGCTTCAGTAAAAGTCAACTGTTTATTACGGGACTCATTAGCCCTCTAGTTTTATTATTATTATCCCTGTAGTCTTACCACATTCTTACTTTTTGATGTAGGTATATAAATGGGCCATCTGACAGCAAATGCAATGTAAACATAAATCTCGCAGTATGAGTAGACCAGCTTATGAGTTAAAAGGATCCCTTAATCATATTTATATACAAAACTTACCAAGAGCGGCACTGTTCCTACTTTGAGAAACTTGCTATCATACGGATCATCAGATAACTGTAAATCTACATCACCACCATCCATGATAACTGCTTTAACAAATGGTATTCTTGTGTTAAATAGTGCCGCTTTCACTGCTAGCGATACTGCATCACATAAGTTTCCACCACTTTCTAATATCTGAAAATAAGTAGCTATGATACTTGACTGCTGTTTTGACGTGATAGATGTTTAAAGGCTATATCATTTTGATGGGTTCTAGATTGTTTAAATGTATAAATAAACTATTATAATTGGTAGATTTTGGCTTTTATCCTTTTAGCTTTTATTTACGTATTTCTTGAAGTACTTAAACTTTTTTGAATTATTAACTACACAAAACTTACCAAAACATCCACATAAAGTTTCCAGCAGAGTTTCTCATTTACTATACATAGCTGACTCAAATCAAAAGCTTGGAAAGAATGGAATGCTTGTTTTAGCATATTAGAAATTATAGTTGCAAGTTGTTCACCTCCTCTACCTTCAAATTCAGGAGTAGCGTTTGCTGAACTGAAAATAATGTAAAATTACTATTATCATCTAGAGTGATCCTAATGATGTCTGCTTGAGCATCAATGTTTTTAAAGCTTATTCATGACATACCATATAGAAAACATTACATACAATATGAAAAATACATTAAAAAGTTTAACAGTAATTGTTGTTAGTTTGGGATTGTATTTTACTGGCTAAAACAGTTAATTTTATTTCTTTAATATACATGGGGTACACTGAAAGTTTTGCTTAACTCATCAATCTACATCATCAATTTACATTTAAAATAATATATTTACTGCTCTTCGAAATATTCTCTATTACATTTTAAACACCTTTTCATTTGGTCTAACCATTTTTGAAACTTGAGGACCATTTTTCAAAGGGCATGTTTTTCATGTGCTGGTTGAAAGCTATCAGGGCCTCTTCGGGCACCTTAAAAGTCATACCTCTCATAAAATGTCTAATTTTTGCGAAAACACAGAAATTGCATGGTGCCAGTTCTGGACTATGTATGTAAGGGATGGGTCACTAGCTCAACTTTCCCAGAAGCCAAAAATGATTTTGTCTTTTTCGCGGTGTGCGGCGAAGAATGTCCTGGTGCAATAGGGTGTGATTTCTTGGTCGTTTTTCCCTAACTTTGGCAATGACACTGGGCAAACAAATGATGGTGTACCACTAAGCATCTTTTGTTATTCAAGTGATATCGTGCACACAGGACCCGACCGAAAAAAAACGCAATTAATATTTTTGCCTACATTTCTCGCCTGTCTCAATTTTGTTGGTTTGCTGTCACCTTCGAATACCCATAAAGATGACTGTTTCTTTCTTTCCGGTATGTACAATATATCCATCTTTAATCTCCTATTACAATGTCATACACAGCCTTTGAACATATGTGATTGTATTTTAACAATTTTTTTTACACCAATCAACATGAGTCCATTTTGTTTTTGGGTGAGTTCATGAGGAATCCACCGGCAACAAAGTTTTCTAACTTTAAATGTTGATGTAAGATTTTTTTTATTTGCGTCATACCAATCCCCAAATGTCCTGGAATCTCCTCAAAGGTGATGCGCCGGTTTTCTATAGTTAGTTACCAGACAGTAGCCAAATCTTAAACTAACTTTTAAAATCATAAAAATTTGTCGCCCTAAAATCTTTTCACATTAATTCCATTTAAAAAACATTTGACATGGGATTTCTCACCAATTTTTTTTTAATTCATAATATATAGAAAATCTTATTAATATATAGGAAGCTAAATAAAATAGAGTTGTGAACTTCCAACAGAAGGAAAATATAACCTACCAGTCTACAAAAAATTCAATCTTCCCCACATTGGGTTGCTGTGGGTTTGGAACATCTACTTCTGTCTTTATTCCAACAAGGATGTCTGTGTTGGCTAGTCTAAGTCTAGCAGAACCACTGGCATGGCTCACAACATCTGTTTCCAGCTCCATTGGCCTGTAGTCTATATTGGATCTTCCATCAGCTCTATAGTCTTCCTAAAGAATTAATATCATGTTGTAAATGTCATATATAAATAACAGGTTACCAAATCTTGAGTGTTATTTTTACAATCAACAGCAAAACAATGTTAATGTTTTTTTTTATAAAGTCAAGTGAGGATTTGTCCATATTTAATTGTTATTATTTTTGATGAGAGTTTTCATATAAATGACTATGATAAGGGCAAAAATTACTATGCAATCATAATAATAAGTTTTATTAAATAAACTGTATATTTTTGCAGCTCTATAAAATTAGTTTTATTAGTTTTAATCATTAACAATATTTGCATTTTGAAAGTCATGAGTCTTTAGGATAAAATAAATAGTGCAAATAACTTTGCACTTACCATTATTAATGTAATATTCATGCTATACATTTTTTTATTTTTAGTACAGTACAACACACCATAAATATTTAATTCAGACTGAAGAAACAGTTACCTGCACTCCATGCAAAATATACACCCGTTCCATATGACTTAATAAAATATCAGCCATTGTCAATAAGTTATTATTTTATTAAATAGAGTATCAACGTTAACACATTTATTTTGTTGGTAATTTTTTATTATGAGTTTTTAATTCTCAATTACTCATACTTTTAGTCAGGTTCATATCATCATAGAATACTAATACTCCTAGCAAACTATATCATACTGAGGACCACAGGCTAATATAATAAGTATAAGTTTAAATGAATATGACTTATCTGACTATTTGATAATGTTATCGCATCGCCGGACACAAGATACTTTTTGTATATTGTACAAATTTTAATTTAGTAGCAGTGTCCTTTACTAGAAGTAGTTTACTCGACATTGACACTGACAGGCAATATGATCTGTCAGGTTTACAAGTTTCACAGAATTACAGACATTGTTAACGTACGCTACATAGCGTAGATCATATAAATAATTATATACACTACTAATTGGTACAGCGGTATAGCAAATATGATACAAAAATGTATCATATTTTATACAACAAACCTATTGGAACTATATGAAAAAGATGTCTAACTGTAACATACAAATAATTCACTTTGATTGCATGATCGATATAGAACCATGGCCCAAATATGCTAATAACCTTTAGATATAGAATCTGAGTTAGCTTTAGGTACAGATACTGAGTTAACTTTAGTTGGCTGTATACAAGATATGTTGACATTCCTCAAAATAATTACAGTATTGTTTTAAAATTATTTAAAAGCATTTCTGGAGAAAATACGGTTTTTAATTAGCGAAGCCTTTTTTCTAAAATGTATTTTTGCCAATTTCTAATTATTTTTATTTTATTACAATCTTCCAAGTATTTTTTTTAATCATCTAGAGTTTACTCTATTCTTAACAGAGGCGAACTTTTACATTTTATCTATATTATAAAAAAAAGGAATTTTGTGAGTTTGTGTGTATCTGGGATAATCTCCTAAATCACTATATCTATTTTAAAAATATCTTTTACCATTTCATAGATACATTATTCAATATGAGATTGGCTACAATGTTACAATACTATCGTAGAACAAATTTATTCTTTTTGTCTGAATGCAGTAATCTCGAAAATTATGGGACAGGTTACCATACGGTTTTTATCAATAGATACTGATTAACAAGGAAGGTTAAGAAAAATATATTAAACGCGTTATAAAAAAGAGGAATGTTTATTTCGGGTGTAATTATTATTTGTAAACATAAAAGTCCAGTTTCCCGGAGCAAAGCCAGGGCTGCCAAACAGTAACCTTTGATTATTAACCTACAGCAGTATACAACGTGTATATGGGGCATATAGTAAGATAGGGTCTAAGTAGCCATTTTTTCAATTGCGATTTTATCTACTTCATATTGTATAGCACCCAGACAATCATTACACTAAGTCAATATATCGTCTGACGGCATGAGACAATTGATTAAGCAGTAGTTGCCTACTAATTGCAACGTCTGTCTCTCGTACAATAGACTCGACTTCGAATCTTCGTATTTTTTATTTTTCAAGTATGTGCGTATTGTAAATTAATTATTACTTGCTTCGGTAAAAGATATTGTTAGGAAACTTGCATACCTAAGAGTTCTCCATACCATAATCAAAGATTTGTGAAATCTTGCTTCCAAATGCGGAACGAGGGGAACCATACATGAGAATCCGGGGAGTGGCTCTCTTTATGGAAAACAACGAAGAAAGATTCGGCATAAGCTTCTGTAACACCAAACGCTCAGGAAGAGTGGCAATCTCACCGGGTCTAGCAGCTTTTCTGAACAGCAGCACTTGCAGGGCAATATTGAAGCATAGCACATACAAGGCGCTATCCGAAATCTCAGTGTCTAACAGGCGCTGCAAAATAGTGCGATCAAGAAACAAAACAATTGCACTATTCCAAGGGAGCGACAATGAGACCCCGTCCGCCCAAGCAAGCGCAGTGCTACTGAGACTAGGAGAATCTGGCGATGAAGTGCCAAAGATAATAAGCCTGAATGCTATGGTTGGGGGTTTCATAAAGGGCAGAGCGAAAGATCACGCAGGGAGCAATAAAGCCTCTGAAAAACACGAGTACGTAGTGTACGAAGACCGGGACGAAAACTTCAGTTTTCTCAGACTATGCTAAAGGTGCTCAACTTCCGCCCAAAACCCAGTGGACAGATGGGGACACCCCATAGCAAACCCTGAAGAGCAAAGTGGCTGCGAAAGATTGCAACAAAGAAGAGCAGCTGAAAACACCTTCATGGCGAACAGCATACCCGTAGACAGCTGGGAAATGTCCAAACTATTATAGGTTAATGAGGTATCGGGCTGTGGCAAATCCACTTGGATCGTGAATCACTTCCGAGAGGGGAAAGACCAATCAAATTAAATAACAAACACAACGGAGGCAGCGAGAGATCTTATGGAGAGACTCACCCATCGCACCGGAACCGACACCCAAAAAAGGGTGCGCACAATGGCCTCAGTACTAGTGAATAGTTCAAAGAGGAAGCACGAACGACTGCTGGTCGATGAAGCCCTCATGAACCATTTCGGGGCCATCGTGATAACAATAAAACTCAATGGTGCGATGGATGTGTTGCTCGTCGGAGATATCAACCAACTCGCATTCATAGAGTGCAACAACCTCTTCGAGCTGCTCTATAATATAAACCCGGTGGACGTAGCGTACCCACTAAGTGAAGTTTACAGCGGCATATACTCATCTGCACCGCTTTTGAGATCCCTGCAGCTGAAGCGTTTTTCGGATTCAACGATCCCAAAGACCTCGAGAAAACTCTCTATTCGGTGGACACCCAAACTGAGAAAGAGAGTTTGAAGAGCGAGGACTTCGGCAACGGAGATGGCTCGAGGATCCTGACCATATATGAGGCGCAGGGGCTCACGTTTGAGACGGCAATAATCGTGCGCACGTTAGCACAGCATTTACTACTGCCCAACAACGTCCCCCAAGCCGTCATGGCAATATCGCATCATATCATCAGCTGCACATACTACACCGACTGCAGCAATGACGCCATAGCCCAGTTCATCGTAAGAGCTATGAGTGCCACCAACGAGAGACTGGAGGACTACAACGTCTCAATGGCAATCCGAAAAAGGGACCCAAAGGCTATAGGATCACGCCATATACTTGAAGGCGTTAGCGGCCTCCGTGAAGGACAATAATTAGGCTACTAGATTTAAGGTATATAATAACATAGTTTATAGAGATCCTGTAGTTTAAGTAAATCCAAAGTGTAAAACCCTCGTTGAGGCAACCACTCGCTCGCAGGTAAAGCCGAACGGTTAAACCTGCGCACAAGTGGTGATGCGTCAACGAGGGTTCGCGTCGGAGCATAAATAAACAAAAATTAAAGAAAACTCTAAAAAAAGGCAACTGTAATCTGTGGAGTAGTCATTTCATTAAAAAATAAAACAATATTTTTATGAACACTGAAATAGAATTGAAATAATGAAAATTCTGAACTGATATATTTTACTTTACTACTTGGCTCCAAGCTGTGCACGAAATGCATAATAATATTTCTGAT
The DNA here is from genome assembly GCA_003671415.1 of Megathymus violae. Classification (NCBI taxonomy): domain Eukaryota; kingdom Metazoa; phylum Arthropoda; class Insecta; order Lepidoptera; family Hesperiidae; genus Megathymus; species Megathymus violae. The sequence continues at coordinate 695,638 of PDGT01000063.1, read as the reverse complement.
AAATGATTTTGTTGAAAGTTCTAGAATAGTCATTCTACTTGAAAAACTAGGTAATGTAAAAAAGCATAAACGAACATTCTTCTGAAACGTATTCCCAGAGCGTAATGATATGGAATTCGTAAAAAAATGTGTAAAAAGAGCTCTCCTCTAGGCCCGGCGTTGCAGTGGTGATTCCTTGGTTGTTGCCTATGTCTGACTAAATTATATACATAAGTCATAGTGTGCGTTTCTGACATAACCGACCCCTTCCCCATAATTTTTAGTTGCGCAAAATTTCTAACTAAATGTAAATCAAATACAGATTTCACCTTTAAAATAGACTACAATGGATTATTGCAATATATAAAAACATTTGATTGGTCAAACTTTATTTTGCTTGAGGATGTGACTGTGGCTGTAAATTAATTTGTACCTGTAATCAATAAGGGAATTAGTCTTCATAAATATATGCATACATCTCGAAATGCCAATACTATTATAAAACCTTGAATAACTAAAGGCCTTCTAAGAGGTGTTTGATACAGAGATACTTTGCATCTTAAAGCTAGAAAAAATAGAAATAATACTGATGTTCAAGAAATACAGAAACTGTTGTAATAATACGATTCAGAACTTAAAAAATGAGTATGATAAAAAATTATTACATGATAGTAAAGGTGATTCTAAAAAATTGTGGAAGAATATTAAAAATATATGTAACTTCAGCAATAAATCAAATAATAGTACAAAAGTACTAAAAGTTAAATATACAAAAAAGATCCTGAAGATTCAAAGATTCACTCAATACTATCAATGAATATTTCGCTAATGTGTGAAAATCACGCTAATACAATTTACGATACCTCAAAACCCTTAGGTAAAAAGTTGTGTAAAGCTAATGAAATGTTAAACAATTATATGGCAAGCAATAACACTAATTCATTTTTTATGACTCCTACAAATAAAAATGAAATTTTTAATATAATAAATTCTCTAAAAAAAAGTTCATCTACATGACCAGATAAAATTAGTAATTACATTTTAAAATTATGTAAATGTTATCTAGCTGCTCCAACCACATATATTTGCAACCTTAGTATAGCATCGGGAATCGTCCCAAACGTACTCAAAGAAGCTGACGTTTGCCCCATTTTAAAGGCTGGAGATCTTCTAATCCCTTCTAACTATAGGCCAATTTCCCTTCTAAGTTCATTATCTAAAGTGTTGGAGAAGGTCATTAACAAAAGACTTCTAAATTACCTAGAAAAAAATAATAACATTGCAATAAAACAATTTGGTTTTCGGGCAGGAAGATCAGCAGAAGATGCCATTGCTCTGCTTGCAGACTTCGTCTCAAAAAAATGGACGATGGAAAAAAGAATTTGGGAGTTTTTTTAGATCTGGCAAAAGCTTTTGACAATTGTTCTCGCCCCAAAGTACTAAACAAGCTGAAATGGTTGGGTATTCGTTGTCATCCTTTCAAGTGGTTTAAGTCTTACCTTACAGACAGAATGCAAAGAATCAAGGTGAATACATACTATAGTGACTATAATGATGTTGATTTTGGTGCACCACAGGGTAGTGTACTGGGGCCCACACTTTTTCTAGTATACATCAATGATTTATGTAATATGGTCCTACCACATTCTGAATTATTTGCTTTTGCAGACGACACAGCCATATTTTATGGCGATTGTTGGCATCAGTTAAAGATGTGGCTGAGAAGGGGCTTGAACATTTATCACGGTGGCTTCAAAATAATCTGTTAACGCTAAACACAATAAAAACAAAAGTATTAAAGTTTAAATTATCAGCTCGCCTACCTCCGGACTCTAATTTCACAGTAAGACTACATAAATGTGAAAAAACCCCCAATTTTCAGTGTTCTTGCTCATTTTTAGAGTTGGAGTTGTCGTTGACGATAAACTTACCTGGACTAAACAAATAGACATGGTAAAAAATAGAGTTCGAAAGCTGATTCCAATCTTTAGACGTCTTAGTGCTATTGGCGATATAAATACTATAAATATTGTTTATCAAGCTTTATGTCAATCTGTTATAAGCTACGGCATTGTTGCTTGGGGTGCTGCCTATAAGTCTCACCTATTAAGACTAGAACGTGCGCAGCGTGCCATACTAAAAACATGTTTAAAAAAACCATATCGCTTTTGTACCGATTTATTATACAGTACATGTAAATTTCTTCGGGTTAGACAATTGTATATCTTGCAGACAACTGTAAAATTTCATAAAAAACTCAAAATTGACAGTTACAAAAAGTTCACGCAAAGGCAAGTGGGATATCCCAAAAATTAATACAAAATTTGCACGTAAGTCATATTATCTTGGACCTTACATTTGTAAACAATACTTAATTTATGTATGTTTTATAAGTAATGGTTTTTGCTGTTTCCAATGTTATCTACATATTTACACTTTGATTTTTCATTGCAATCATATACAAAGTTATCTCTATTTTAAAAACATATTTTAATAACAAATAGCAATTATACTTCGGTTTTTTTTCTCAATAAACTAAATCTATGTGAAAGATTTGGAGCCACAATAATTAATAAGAATTGACTCAACAAGACAAGATATAACAATTGATGTCTAACAATAACAACCGGGAAAGGCTATTAGAAACACGTTTATGATTTATGTAATTTTATTATTATTTTTTTATTAATGAAATTTCTGCTCCACAGAGTTTTCGTCCGTGCCTTTTTTAGTGTTTTCTTACATTTTTGATTATGCTCCGATGCGAACCCTCGCTGACGCCACGCCACTTGTGCGCAGGTTTCACCATTCGGCTTTACCTGCGAGCGAGTGGTTGCCTCAGCGAGGGTTTTACACTTGGGATTACTTAAAACTACAGAATCTCTATTACTATGTACATATATTTTTATTAATTTGCTTAAGCTATGTTAATGTATATCTTAAATATTTTTGTCTTTCACGGAGGTCTAGTATGGCTATGAGCGCTTCCTCTTTTTCATTGCATTACCATAAATATATTCTTAATGCAGTTCTATAAACCGGAATGACTAATTAAAAAAATTAAATATTTAATTTAGTTCTGCTTTTGGAATAAATAGCAAAAAACATTGTAGCTGTACACGAGCAAATTATAGAACTTACCGTATGCTGTTACAGGTAGATACTAGAATTTAAGTAGGTATTAGCTGGTTCCCAATTCGCTCCTGGTTGCTATTGAGGGGATCTCGCAACATCCTGCTGTAAATTGCGAGTTATCGTAATTGTTTCATTGTAACAGATTGAGCTTATATCTCGGTGGCCTTACACGCCACTCGTACATAGGTGCTCTCCTGGGTCTACATGACACCTTGTATTAAATGTAACGTGCAGCAATGGGGGATTCTGAGGGTCAAGTAAATGATATTCCATATCAGTTGCAAACATTTTCATGGGTGGATTATGTTGTGTTTGTGTTTATGCTCGCTATTAGTGCTTTGGTCGGTGTTTATTGGGGATTCATGAAGAAGCAGACGACACAAAATGATTACCTTCTCGGCGGTAGGAACATGAAAGTTGTTCCGGTATCGATGTCTCTTGTAGCAAGGTAAGTTCATTTAGATTACTAGTAGAATCTCATAGTATAGTACTCGCTTCGGATTCCTGAAAGTTATAATATTTACAGAGATGTCTGACTTCTTATTTAAATTGTTCTTAAGATATGAACTGCGAATCAAATTTCGAATAGAATAGAATAGAATCATTTTTTTTTCATGCTTAATACAAATTTGAAAAGTTAAATGGGGTTTTAAGAAGGTACAATTTATTTGCTTACTGCTGTTTCTTAAATCGTTAAATTTGATGTTAATTGACTCGCAGAATAGGTCTTCTCATGCACACTTTTTACTCCTTTCCAAATTTCTTAGTAGGGGTTTGCTTCATGAAAATAGACGTTTAAACAGTTGAATGGTCGATGGTCTAAACATGAAAAGTATTTACTGAGGAAAGAACAAGTTCTAATATTTAGTTTGTTGGTCTGTAGGATACGTCCGAGTCTTTCTCTTTTATGTATGTATGCATGATGTAAATAAGGAGCAAAAAAAACAAAAATATTTTTACGTGTCATTAAAAAATATTGATTCCATTTTATGCACTCGTATTTCTTCGATGAAACCTTACACTCTATGTATAAAAGCCAAAATATTTTTCATAATTACCTAATGAACAGAATCACTTAAAACTTATGTATGTAACTGCAAACAGTTCAAGACTATGTCATTGATTTTTATTTCCACTCATTATTTATTTATTCTTAAGCGAGATGTATAGATCATCTGTGTATTAAATTGCCGAGTTTCTTTGTCTTTTCTACTCTCCTCTTTTTATCTTTCCGATCGATTGCTTTAGAGAGGTATGTTTGGCTGCCGTTTGAAATTATAAAATTTTATCACAATCCTTTGAGTCTCATATTTTTTCGTAAAATAAAAACATTTGTCAAGGAATTGTGATATTAGACTAGAATCCAGTTGGGATTGGTAACGGAAGAACTTTTAGAAATTATAAGGTTAATTTTGAATAAATAATAATAATGAGTTAACTATATTGGGGCGGCCTAGGACACTGCCTCCAATCCTATTATGGTAGAATAGGATATCGTAAGAGGCGACAGATACTGCACTGCTTGGTACTTGGTGGTTTCACGTAAGCATTATCAGTATTATTATTAAGTACTGGTATTATCATCTTTCCGTCAAGCCTGCCTGGCTGGCTGATACCCTTCTGTTTGACTCAACCGCTAAAGGACTCGTCGTGTTCCGGTTGGGGGCTTAAGAGCCAGTACTTTATTTCTTTTATTCTTCTTCCGTGAGCGACAACGCAGCGATGCCTTTCATGTTACTAACATCTGTCTGCTTGCTTTTCGGTTATTTTAATTTAAAAAATCTGAAATACGATGATAATCTTATTAATTATTATTATTACGGAGAGTAAGCATCTTTAAAGATTGTTATTTTATTTCAGCTTCGTTTCGGGTATAACGCTGTTGGGTTCCCCAACAGAGGTGTACATGCATGGTACTCAGTACGGATTTATAATTATCGGTATATTCCTAATGTCGATCGTTATGACTCAGGTGTACCTTCCCGTCTTTCATGAACTGAAGATCACGTCTAATTACGAGGTAATTAAATAATATTATGTTCCACTTGTTTTTGTATTGAGGTGAAGTAGTAACACAGGAAGCCTTAGATTGGATCTATTTTTCGGAGCTTTAAGGTCAATAATTAGGTTGAAATGTGTGCAGTCTTATTCACAGTTTGGAATGGACATTTATATTAACCAAAAGACCTTCGGATTTAATCCTGTATGTTGCTATTTAAGGCAGATTTTCCATAACATAATTCTAATCTCATGTTTTTTTGATGAAACCTACATTTCTAATTTATTATTGTGTTGTTGAATTTTATGTTTGTTGTTTCAAATGAGGTCATGTCACATTTGTAAACATGATAAATCTGTACTAATATTATAAAGAGAAAGTGCGAATTTTATGAATTTGCGTGTATGCGGAGGTGTAATGTCGGGAACCATGGCATTTATTAGAAATATTCTTTAACCTTTTCAAAGGTACATTATACATTCTAGATTACATACGTTATTTAAGATATATAAAATAACTAGAGCCGTAATGATATTTACTTTTTTTATACTATTTAGTGATGAGTATGGGATATACGTAGGCACGTAATATTTGCTTTGATAGATATCCGTTCACCCCGACGAAGTTGGGAGGGAGGTTAGAACTTTATAGAACTCTAGGAACAGATTTGCAATTTCAGATTTAGCTTTATTTTATGGGCTATCTGTGGATAATTGTATTTTTTTCTTTTCAGTACTTGTCTATGAGATTCGATAACAGAGTAAGATTGTTTGGATCGATCCTATTTGCATTTACTTTGGTAAGTTAGATGTTATTTTGACTCGAACTTAATGCATTAAATGATTTTTATTTTCATAGAATTAGCAATATGTTTTTCTACAATAAGCCGGTTAAACAACTCTTACTGTCATTATTAATTACGACAACAGTACGTGTTACTGACAAGGTTTTATAAACATATTTATTATTTCAATTTTCTGTTTAACGGTACAGTAGATATGTTAATCATTTCTGAATTTGGTGGATTTCCATTATTTCCAGGTTGGGTGGTTGCCGATTGTTATATATGTACCAGCATTGGCTTTTAATCAGGGTAATATTTTTTTTATTTAACGAATTACACTACTGATTCACGCACGATTATTATTTTCACGTTTGCTTAAGTTCTTATACTTGTTAAATGTTTCTATAGAAAGCAATTTTGAAAAAATTAATAAATTAAGTAGTTTGAAAATTGTATGTTCGACATACGTGGTTGATATATAATAATTGATTTTGTTTTTAATTACGTTAAATGTACATCTTGCCACGGATTCGTGGAAATATATATGCACATACTATTCAAAGTTGGATCAAATACATACATATAATTTGAGGAGAAAATAATTCAAAATACTCGTGCGAAATATGAAAACTATATTAATTATTTTTTCTATCATTTAAATTGTTATGATTAAAATTTTCAATATGTCTTCTGCCCAGACATAATTGTTGAAATACGGTGGAATGTTGTAAATAATTATGATTGTTGTGTCATGTTACACTCTCGAATAGACAAGAATAACATGTTTCGTATGTATTTTAAACAGCTACGAATAAACAGTTTCGCAACTAAATCATTTGATTGTGCCCGAACGCAGTATACTGTTATAAACAGATTAATGTAGTACCGCGCAAATGAACCGCCCAATGGCATTCTTTACGTATTTTGAAAAATTATGAAGAACTCTTACGTTATGCAGGTTACGCACGATGGTTTGTTTTAGCGAATCAAAAGGCAAACCATTTTTGCAACGCACATGTGTTTAATTAAGTAGCAGTGCATGCAACTTAATAGGTATTCTGTGCAGAAGACTGATTAGATTATTACTTCTTTGAACTGAATAATTTGTTATTACTTTCAGTAACCGGAGTGGACATACATATTATTACTCCAATCGTTTGTTTGGTTTGCATCTTCTATACAAGTGCTGTAAGTATATTTGAAAATAAATACATTATTTAATTTTGCCTCTCATTGTAAATTAATTAATCAAATGAAACAAGTAGATAAGAGAGAATCTTTCAATTTACAGGAGTCTTGCATATCGACGTCTTTTAATAAAACTTAATAAATTTTCTTTGTTACGTTTATTAAGCATTAAGCCTATTACAGGGGTGATGGGCTATTTTGGACTGAAAGGTCTCCTTTTTGAGCGCAAATTAACCCTTATTGTACCCTGCCACTCCACCATCCTCTTTAATTAGGGTGGTACTCATCCGTTGTAGTAGGGTTTATATTTCAATGACTCGCTACAACCCTCCTTCAAGGATCGGTCGCGAAATATATTTTAAGTGCTTAGGTCGCAGTGACGGAGAGACAGTAATAAATGCTGGTGGCGGGTTGTTTACATCTTGGCCGGCAACGTGTCGGTGATGGTTGGTTTACTTTAGGTTTGGTTTACTTTGGGTTGAGTTGACCACTTTACATGAGGTGGCCAGTGCACTTATTTATCGGCTATCGAAATAGAATATTCATAATTATGAACCACAAACAACTATGTATTAAAAACTCGCAGACAATACTTTCATTTCAACCAACGAAAATCCATTATATTCAAAATAAACCTGTGGTTCTGAGGCCTTTTATAAATAATGACTATCAGTAACACAGTGTCTATTTGATATTCATTTGGAAAAAAAATATATATAAAAAATACGTTGAATACATATGGTAAAAGAAATTCCAGCGAAGACCAGTAGAAAAGGCCGCCCTGGGTCTGCACTGTAGCATAAAAACAAACGCTCACTATTTTTCAGCGCGAACCTTTAGTGGCATAGTTCAGGCCGGTGACCCTACAGTGACACCAAAACATCGAATTACGTACCGATAGGGATAAGACTGAGGGCCAAGTACGTATATTTATGTACTAAAACGTAATGTTTTTTATTTTTAATATTCTTACACTTTATTTTTTGGAATCGACATTCATTACCGCCATCCGATTAAAATTAACTGCATTTTTAATGTACACAGTATGTTAGATTATATTAATTGCATTTATTTTATAGATTCTTTAAATTCTCCAAGAAACTCATTAAATTTTTGACTTTAACTGTAGATGAGTTTTTATCAAACTGCTCATTTTGTCTAAAACAAAGCGGCCGTCTTCCTTTATCAATTTGCTGATCATACCGAAACAGTAGAGAAACTTTTTGTAAAATTCCACCATCAACTTTATTTTCTATTGCGCAAGGAATTGCGTGTTTCTGTACAAGCAGTATTGTCTCTGGAGGTAGTTTATCCTGAATTAAAGATATAATTACAATACAGGCTGTGGGTCAGCGTCGCTTCACGCGGCTTTAAGTTTATCGAAATCTTACTCATTTCGATCTTGATCTGAATTCGAATCAGTCTAGTTGTTTCTTTAATTGTTTAATTTCAAAATCAAGATTGTGTTCGTTCGTGCCGTTAGTGCCACTAGTATATAGTGTAAGTGACGTGCTCGGTAGTTAAGTTTTTAGCACTAGTTAGCTATCAAAGAATCTTAAAATCATTAGTGATAAATTTTAGAGTTATTTCGATTGCAGTGTTAGACACCTGGTTACCAAGCCGGTTCATTTCTTCAGTAGCAATGTATCAGTAACACGTGAATATATTTAGGATGAATATATTTGCATGGATAACAAAGAGATTTGTGAATTGTACTTAAAAAAGTGTACTTAAGGGCACCACGAAAAACAGCTATAAACTTCCAACTGTATCGACGCCAGACAATGAGCTGGACGAGCTAGGACGAATTATTTAAGTAATTACATTTAATAAAGCTCCCTGAGTCTTTTAAATCTATTTCATGTCGGCTGGTATACGGTTAGCGAGACCCTTATGCATAACACCACAAGGTATTATTTTCGTTTGTCATTGAGTGTTTAAAGTCTTTACATATAATAACACCGCCATTTATTGTTATTATAGCTCAAGAGCACTATTCTCTTCGGATTGAGAGAGACGATTGAGTCCAATTTCTTCAGATATAAGTTTTCCGCATTTTGGAATTCATTAACAAAAGTCGATTTCTTTACTTTTATCATATCAAATATTTGTTTAAGATAGACGCAACAAGCTTGGCTTATTTAAAATGAAAAATTATTATTACTATTTTTCATGTATATCTCTTTATTTCAAACTGAACCAAATGTTATTTAGTGATATAGTTGATAGTATCTGGAATTACTTTACGGAAATTCATTATTATTAAATTTGTATTAATTTACTTTGCAACAATCCGCAAGCATAATGTATTTTATAGAGGTTTCTTACTTTCCAATGTTAATTCTACACGAATACTGTATTTAAACCAAAGGGTCATATTATTATTAAGTAATGTAGAAGAACAATAAAATATATGTCGTTTTGCATACCGGGACCGTGGCGATTCGATACGTGTATGATATATTCGTAATCATACTTATTCGATCGATCATTATCTACGACTTATTGAATCGTAATTATTTAAGAATACCTTCAAAATATCATCGAATCGATACTATTAACTGTCCAATATCTGTACACTATTTGCAGAGATAATGTTAGACATAATGTTCTTACTATCTCTACTTAACAGGGTGGTCTCCAAGCAGTCGTATGGACCGATGTGATCCAAATAACGGTAATGTTCGGTGCAATGGCACTGGTGGCCGTGAAGGGGACTCTAGACGTGGGGGGTATTGGCGCAGTGTGGCGGCGGAACATGGACAGTGGCAGAATTGAAGCTCCCAAGTTTGTATTGTTTAATTAAACTGCTAAATTTCTTTTGGTTTCGGACTGATGGTTAACTGCTTAACCTTTGTTTTGGTTGTATTTAAGACGGATTTTTTTATTTAATTTAATGTGCATTCGAAGCGTTCATACATGCGCTTGTGTTAGTATTAAATGATCGATTGAGTTAAGCAACTGCAGGCACGGTTGATTGCGGTTCTTAAGCATTTGTCTTTTGGAAGATACATAACATCGGTGGTCTTAACCAGGAGACTTCAAACGGCTTAAGAATTTCCGACTCTTAGATTCCGACCCATGCTCTGCATTAGGTCGTTAGTGGATTGAAGCAAATATTACATACAAGTGTTTATAAAGAGGTCTTCGCTTCGCTGCGGAAAAACTACACCCTACGCTTAAAAATAGCTCCTCAATTGTTTGTGTTTGGGTTTTTTTCGTTCTATAAATTTATAATTTGTTATTTATGATCAGATTGCAATAAATCGAACTTTAAATATTAAGTGATGCTTACTGCAATACATTAGTAAACACCATAACGAAATCGGTTGAGTCCTTCCTGAGGTAAGCGCGCATACGCACAGACGGACAAAAATTCTAAGAACTATTTTTTTGGTTCTATTGCGTTAATAGGGCTTCTAATAATATTTTTATCATATATCCTTCACGTAAAGAAAGCGTTCAGTTAATTTTTTTTATATGTAATATTTAATAATAGATATATGTATGTTACACATTGAATCCATGAAACATATAAATCCATTAATTTTTAAATATTTAAAACTTATACATACATTGTTGTTGTGGTTGCATTTGCAAATATCTTTCTTAAATAATGCGAAAGGTATGGATTACTGTTTAATATTTTATTTTTCATTAATCAGTAGAACTGTGTTTTAGCTGGGATCTGAATCCAACCGCGCGTCACACCATATGGAATCTGGTCATAGGGGGACTTATATATTGGCTGCAGGCAAACTCAGTTAATCAGACTATGGTCCAACGATATCTGGCTCTACCCACATTACGCGGTGCTAAATGGTGAGATACAAATTTGTTAAAACGACAGCTATTTCAAGAAACTTTCAGCAAATACTGATTTTAAACAGGCAATAATATCAGGCCCTGAACTGTTCCAGTTGATTCATAAGAGCGGTTGGATATTATAGCAATTGTCTTAAATTTTAGAGACATTAGTAGTGTATGAAATAAAATATATTTTATGGCAATAACTGATAAACGAGCAGTCAGCCTACCTGATGGTAAGTGATCACCGCCGTTCATGTTTGTCTAAAACACTTAAGGAATCACTAATGTTTTTATCACTGTCATTTCAATAATGGAAATGAAACACGTAAAGAAGGATATACGGACAAAAATTAAAAAAGAATATGTTTTGACCTCTATATCCATAAAACCGCTTCGATCTCGTTATAATTTTACTGTTATTATAGATCATGTTGTTAGTATACATTAAACTTATTTTCTTCATTTTCGAAATTTTGGGTCGCCCATTGCATATTGTTTTATTTCAGGGCAGTTTTTTTGTTCTCTATTGGAATATCTATTCTATATTGCTTCTGTTTATATTGTGGACTTTTGATTTACGCACGTTTTTACGACTGCGACCCCTTGCAGACAAAGGTTCGTAAGTATTACATTCTTTTTTTTAAATATAGAACTTACTTTTTGTGCGATACATTCTTTTTATTTTAATTAAAGGACTGATTACATAATTGCTGAGCTGATTAAAAACTGTTGGTATAAAATAAATAACATTTCCATTTAATTTTCATAGGTCTTTAGGAGAGCCGTTAACAGTAGTAGTACATGCTTAATTTTTCCAGCAATTATGTGTCTCCATAGGATAGGTTTTGATTCCAGGTAATACTGGACCGTTCTGTGAGTATTTTAAGATTGTTTTTGGTCGCTGTCATAACTTATATTTGTCCTTTAGGAACCTTTATAAAAATAATATAAAAACAGTTTAGTTCATAAATTCTTCAAGTGAAAATTTTAACTTTGAATGCGAAAGTTGTTGCTTGTTAGCAGTATTTTCAATATATATTTTTATTTCAGTTAGCAAAGGCCAAGGACCAACTTTTGCCCCTCTTAGTAATGGATGTTCTCGGGGACATACCTGGATTACCTGGAGTTTTCGTTGCTGGAATTTTTAGTGCAGCTTTAAGGTATACAAGACATATAGGAATTAAATATTTTTATATGTACCGGACGTACTCAACGAGTCTAAGTCATTGAGGTTTAACGTATTGCTTGTAAGGTAAGTTTAGGAAGGAAGCTTTAAAACCTGCTAATTAAATAGCTAACCAACATTGCAACCAAAGCACGTTTAAAACCTTTTCAAAGCAGTGTGTATATTAAAAGAAGCGTTTTAACAATTGGTAACAATAACAATCCCTGGTTAACAATTTACATAAATACCGATGGGGCAGAAACAAAACCAGTAACCAGTGGTCTCAAAAAGAAGGTACCGTCCATGAGATCCAAGCTTAGCTTCTGGTCTTCTGTTGGTGTACCTCGTTGAACAATAAACGCAACGACGATGTAACGTGAGTTTCTTTCAAAATAAATCGTAATATGTGTTAGAAAGAAGAAACAAAAAGTTTATTAAACTTTAAGAGCAGTCACAATTTGAAATATATACTTAAGATTAAAAAAATGATTTCTATGATTCATAATGGAAAATTACCAAAAAGAAAATTAAAAGCAATACAATTAAATCAAATAATTAAAAAAAAAAACATTATTGTACATGCAATAAAGAATGAGAAGGATCGGACTCAATGCGCTGATTTTCAGTCCAACCTTACACAATATCTCGGACGGCTGCTTGTTCGCCACAAGCTTAAGTTCCCATACTTTTATGAACCAACTAATTCTTTTACGTATTTTAGTTTTACTGGAGAGCCAGTTAACAAGTAAGTTTCACAGTTTCTTTCGTGGTCGGTAATGCGTTAGCCTCATCGTACCTTAGTGTTACAAATATTATGGTCGGCGGTTACTTACCATCGTTTGGCTCGGCTGCCTGTTTGCAGGGTATAAACAAAAAACATTACTTACTTAGCGAATGGGACTTTAAAATAAACTTCAATCGTATTTATGTTATGTTGCTGAAGTGTTTTTTTGAGGTTTACACTTAAAATTATTCCTCACTCATTGCAGAATTGAAAATAAAGAATTATACATAATCTCCTATTTAATTAAAATTTATGAATAAGCATCTCTCAGTTTTTCAGTTTATCTCTCAGTTTAGTTTTACTTTAGTACAGGTACATACAATATAATATAAATGGTCAGTTTAAATGTGACCATGATTCCGGAAATTGTGTCCATATAATTATGTTCAATGTACAAAGCATTTTATAATAAACTGTGGCTAATCTTGAATGAGTTATTTTTAAATCATATTTCCCTAATTTCAGTTCCTTATCAACGAGTTTAAATTCGATGTCAGCAGTGGTGTTAGAAGATTTCTACAAGCCTTTCTTTAAGAGACAGCTGACTGACCGACAGACAGGTTGGCTTCTAAAGGGGGTTGTTGTTTTGCTCGGAGCCTTGTGTTTAGGTAAGAATTATTCTGCTAATTTTCTAAACGTAAATTCAGGAACTCCTGATGTGGTTTTAGGACCACTGCATTTGATAATAGATTTACATTTAAAATAAAATAGTCTATAATTCTAGCTACAACACTGAAAATATGGCCATCGAGTTTACATATATTTTTGAATATTATTACATTATTGGTTTTGTAATCTATTATTCTAAACATTAATTTTATAATTAAAATGCCCCGTTGAATAGTTTAAAGAACAATGTTTAAATTTATTTGATCAAGGATATTAAAAACGGAACACAGGACATCTAGCTAGAAGATACGCTAAATTTCTAGGTTTGACATACTGTTTATATTGCACTGTTGACTATTATTTCATTGATATTGTTACGAAGCTTCTCGAAGTCGGCAGGCTTACGAAGTCTCTAGAAGGGTGGCCGACCGTTGCGGTGAGAAAAAAAAAAAAAACAATAGAGGCAAACAATAGAGGCAATAAAAGAGAAACCCAGGTAGTAATAAAAACTACCTGGGTCACTCCAGGCCAATCTGGCCCGTATGCCTCAGGTAAAAGGGGCGAGATTAGCATAGGTGAGGGCCGAAATGGGGTTGTTACCTGACCCGCTATTGTTATGTCGATTTCCGGGAATTCCTGTTGTTGTTGTTGTTGTTTACTCCAACAAAGGGCGTGGAAGGATCTGGAAGCCCGGAAATCGATATAAATAGCGGGCAGGGTCGGCCACAAGGCATTCGGTCTCCGGATACGAAGTGAAGAGTTCTCTCCTTCCGAAGTGAATACCTGCGATCTACAAGTGTAATTGTGATTGTGAAGTGTGTGTGAAGAAAAATAAAGTCTCTGCGGAACTATTGTGGCATTTTTACGAGCCTACGGATCCTGACACGTAACAATATATTATAACATAAAATTTATGTACATGCACTATATATTTCATTATCTATATACCTTAATCTTACAGGATTGGTATTCGTTGTGGAAAAAATGGGCACCATATTGCAGCTAACAATGACATTAGAAGCTATGACGATGGGACCGCAACTCGGAGTGTTTTCCATGGGAATTCTTATCCCTTGGGTGGATGCTTTGGTATGAATACTGTTATTAATAATAAACGTATCTAATAAAAGCATAGTCGCAGCACCTATGTACTTGTGGTAGTTTGTATGAGTGGCTTTTGCTCCGCTAAAATTTCTAGGAGTACAACCAAATCGGTCTGTCCCTAAAGAGAAAATGGTTTATACCTAATTGTGAATGATCTTCCGTAGTGACTTATTATATTTTTACTGATTATATTTTAATTTGTCAATATAATCATTTGTATTAATATTTGTTTTCGAATATTATTAATGAAGTTGTATTGATTAATGATTTATTGAACTATCTTTAAATGTAATTATTACATTTTCATACATTTTATGTATTATAATCGAGAAAAACTTACCGCTTATTTAAACCGTTAACTCATTTTCAATGTCAGTATAGGATATAACTTTATGACGTTATTTTTGGTTGGCCTTTGGTATCAAAACAATTGTAATTTGTAGTGTGTTAATAAACTTTAAATATTATGGATATGTTCACTTTCATTGAAGATATTTATAACTTTATTTTTTTCGGATATATTTTACAGATATCACACCTCTTTTGAGGAGGCCCTTTAAACTCCATGTTTGTTAGTTATATCATGTAAACTGCTATAGTTGTTTTATTGATTTAGGGTGCTCTGGTTGGAGGCATTTCGGGGCTAGCGTTAATGTCATTTTGGTGTCTCGCCGCTCAGCTGGCGATAGCTCGCGGTCAGATCACGCACCCGCACAAGGCCTTGACGATCGATGGGTGCAAATATAACTTTACTTACCTTGATTCTGATATTGACGTACCGAATGAAGGGTAAGATTTTTTTATTCATTTCGCTAAGAAATTAAAATCTCAAACGAGTACATTATTGGAGCAAACATACAAATTTATGCGATTATTTTTAGTTTTTAGTACGTTTGTAAATGTTTGTTTATTGTGTTTGTTCGTTTGGCAGTTATTTACATAAAAAAGCATTCTCTTTCAGCAAGGAATTAAACCCCATGCTGCACGTCTCGTACATGTGGTACACGCTGACGGGAGCAGTAATAACGATCATAATTGGTATGATCGTATCTAGAATTAATCGTATGTGCAGAAAAGCGTATGTACCACCTCCACCAAAGCTACTGGCACCACAAATAAGAAGACTGTACCGGGAACCGCCCCATCCAAATGATGAACCGTATATAAGGGCTTACGGCTTTAATAAGGTATTTTTTTTGACTAGAAGTAGAGTTAGGCTGTAGTAAAATTCAGCTTTTGGAAATTTTATTTCCTAATCTATTTTGACCTTTATGAGGTAATGTTACGTCTATCTCTTTTTATGAATATTTCTCTTAAAATAATTAACATCATCTGAAGTCTTCAAATTAAGTAATAATATCTGGCGAAAGTATTAATAAAAATACGTGGATGTATTATTAGCTATATTGGATGTTGTATGAATAAATACATTTAAATTTAAAAGTATCTTTTATTTTACAGGAAGGCCAGGACGCTAATTCGGTGTCGGTTCCTATGAGACCATTAAACGATGGTGGTGCCGGACGTTAGCTAAGACTTTCATAGGAGTTGATACGAAATACACTGCTGTTTACTAAATAAATGTTTTATACGTGCAAAAGTATTGATTTGTTAATACATGAATTTCTTAATAAATTGTTTTTATTTAAATTGAATCCCTTAATCGACATTGATACTAATAGCGTAGGTATTTGGTTTGCAAAACAGTAATTACATGCGTACTTATATAATTTAAATTTTAATGTGGACATTTTAATGCGATATATTAGTACTTCCAAATTGCAGTATAAAATGATTTAAAGCTAACACTATAACAATTATTAATTAATTATTGTTTAACAAATATTATTATTTGTTTGAATTTGTTTAATTACATTAATTTTACATAAAATGAAAACATGGTAAGGTTTGCTACATTTAGTGCTATAATTTTGACTAAAAATATGATACTGTTTTAAAACATTTTATAACTGCAATGTTGTAGTATCATAACACGTTTACGTGAATTGGCTAGTAAAAACTAAACTGGATCTTATCTTTCAAGTTGCCAATAGAAAAAACTTCAGTACCCTACGTTGTTCATAATGGCTTGAAGCATTCATCAAAAAATATAATTCCTATATATTTTAACATCCAAGAGTATATAACAAATGTTTGATCTTAGCATAGGTACCAGAGATTAATATGTATTAGCTTATAGCCGACTTTACTAATTTCTTGTATTAAATTGTAATTTTTACTTTGTGTGCAAATAAAAACTCAAAAAAACTTCTCTTTCTCAATGATGTTGCTGTTTTAGTTAGGTATGTATATAACAGAATGCCAATTTACTATGTTAAAAATATCTAACGAGGGTACATTCCATCGTGTAACAAATCGTCGATGACTGGACTTCGATAACACCTGGGATGACACCAACGCGTTGTCGGTCACCAATGAAACTGTGAACTAAGTAAGCATATTGAAAAAACTGCATTGTTTCACTTTCATTTGAGAAGAAGCGGGTATCTTTGCAGGCGGCTAAAGAACCTTAACACCACATAACACTTAGAAATTAGACTAAATTCGACTAAACCCATTGACTACAAGAGAAAACTGAACGAACTGGAGAAGTGAGCATGGAATTAAGGATGCCTGGAGATGTAACATATAGTTATTTGCACTTTGGGCCATAATAAGATATAACGATTATTATGCTAAAGTTGTTACATTGAGACATGAAAAACGTTATCAATAAAAAACAGTATTATAAACAATGCTAAGACGGTTATAAGACAATAAGTAGTTAGAAGAAGATCTACTACGATATATTATTGAATGAAAGGATACATAACGTAGAGATATCCTTGGATCTTCTTGTATCAAGTGCGCCATGATCACAAACATATTTAGGCTATTTCGAGTCTGTACAGGAAACTATCAATAAAACGTAGGACAAAAATAACTGCTGGCCGATGCGTAGGAAAATTGAGGACCGTAATTGAAAAATGGACGTTAGAAGACGACTTTGTTTGATACTATACTATCATGGGACTAACGTTTGTCTTGAAGAGTACTGTACTCTAAAGGTTGTGTACATTGTTGTGTATTTTTTTATTATTTAGTTCTTTTTAAAATGGTTAATGAAACGCTTTTAGATGTTTTAAATGTGAGATTGACATACCAGCAATTTTCATGGATAGACTATTCGGTATTCGTCATAATGTTGTCGGTATGCGGTGCGATAGGAATTTATTTTGGGTTTATTCAGAAACAGAAATCTACTCAGGACTATCTGATGGGAGGCAGGAATATGAAATTGATACCCGTATGTTTTTCTTTGGTGGCTAGGTAAGCTTGAATCGACATATTTATTATGTTCTTTTCCTCAAGATGGCTATAAATTTTATTGAAAATTCTTACTTCTTATTTATATTTTATATATACCTTTATATAACTATAATATAACTTATGACCTAATTATACTTTTAAAGAATTTTTAATGCCTACATTACATTTTGTGTCTTCAACTGTTTCATAATGAGCATATTATTATTTATTATTCTTCTTATTTTCTATTGTTACAGTTTCATATCTGGTATCTCTCTGCTGGGTATTCCAACTGAACTGTATATTTATGGTACTCCCTACATGTTTTCACTCATTGGGACTATTTTAATGTCTGTAATAATAACATATACATTTCTCCCGGTTCTTCACGAGTTACAGTTGATGTCTGCTTATGAGGTAATTGGTTTAGTATCAAGATGCTAATCAAACATTGTTGATTAACGAACTTACTTAAACTAACTTAAACTTTTAGTATTTAGAACTTCGTTTCGACAAACGTGTGAGAGTGTTTGGATCAGTCCTCTTCAGTGTTTATTTGGTAAGAATCTTTTATTTTATTACATAATATTTTAGTCACATAATTTTTACTAACGGGCATTCAGTGAATTTTGAACGGCGCAAAATTATTTCTATATTAAGCGCTAATAAAAATGTTATTCGAAGTTGGTTTTTTTATACACATCGAAAACTTGACAAAAAAAGTTGAGCGAAATTCCCAAGGAGAATATTTTCTACTCATTTCTACAGTTTCAGATAACAGTTACTGTTATAAATCAAATACATAGCCGAACAGTTCAGTCTTTAAAAAATCAAACTTGTAATGTGATCTTTCGGCTATGTTAGATTATCTGGATATCATTTTCCGTATTAAAATTAAAATATAGGTTACTGGGACTGACGTTTTTAGCTTGATTGTATTTGAGGGTGGTGGTGACACGAAATAAATAACCTACTATAAATAAATAATAAACTAACATTAGTATAAAAAAATAATCGAAATAAGAAAACAGTGTTCAGGGATTCCTGAATTTAAGGTTTGATTATAACAAAAATTCATGTAGGTAGAGGAGCTGGAAACTTAACGGTTCTCTGCGAGTGGCAATAACAAAAGCCGATTGTTCTCAAAATAACTATGACATAATTTATCTTTATGTCGAATTTAACTTCTGGTTTTATGTTAAAGCACGTTGATGCATGAACCATAAGGTGATTCTATCAAGTCATACTTTACAGTATATCATCCCAGAATATAAGTCAACTCTTCCTACTTTTATGAATCATTATCCTCAATCATGAATATTAATGGCAAAATGATTGACTTGAGACTTTTAAATAAGAATGTTTCGAGGATTATATTAGGCTTTGAATTTAAACTATTTGCTTCCAGACATTCACCATTCAAACTGTTATTCATCTCAATAAAATGCCATGACAGGACAAATGGTTACTTATTCAATCATATGAAAACCGTTTCAGATGGCTTGGCTTCCTATTGTTGTATATGTCCCTGCCCTTGCATTTAATCAAGGTAAGCAATCCAATGTATTGGTACTAACTACAAACAAATTTTGTATGATCTTATAAGAATGTCGTCATGAAATCGATGGAAAGAACTACTTATTTCTTGTGAGTACTTTTTCCTTTCAGTAACTGGAGTAAATATCCACGTGGTATCTCCCTTAGTCTGTCTTGTCTGCATATTTTATACATCTGTTGTGAGTATTTTTTTATATCTTTATTTATAATTTACGGCTAAAAAATATTTCTTTGAAGACATTTTATTGTTCCAATCATTACAAATTGATTACCATTATCCATATGACTGTGCCAAATATTTGCATAATTGTACAGTCGGATTTTGTACACCACAAAACATAAAGAGAAAGAAAACAAATGAGAAGTACAGATAAGAAGTACATTGTATCTTATGGGACGCTAATAGAAATCAATTATTAAATGAAAAATTTCAATTAATTGAACATAGATATTGAACACTAACTGTGTTTTAGGGAGGTTTAAAGGCTGTGGTATGGACAGACGTAGTACAGACTATCGTTATGATTGGAGCTATGGTCCTGATTATTATCAAGGGGACTATTATTGTTGGAGGTTTCCAAGAAGTATTAAAACGGAACTGGGATACTGGAAGGCTGGAAATCCCATCGTAAATAATTATATTTTACACGATATTTATGTTTTTTCCAATCTCTATGGTTTGTTTTAAAAAAATGTTAATTTACAGATATAAATTTGATTTGGTTGAACGACATTCTATTTGGTCGGTCACGATTGGGTCTACTTTTTATTGGGTGGGAAATATTGCTGTCAATCAATCAATGATGCAGAGATTCCTAGCGTTATCAGAATTGAAATCATCCAAAAGGTAAATTTATATCTTTTTCGTTTTCCCAAAACTAATATAAATTAATAAAATAATTAAATGTTAAATTTAATTTAATTTTGTGTTGTTTTAGCGTTTACCATTAGCTTTTTCCGCGTTAACTAATTTAACTCTTTGTTTGTTGTAGTTCGGTCTGTAATGCCGTAATAAGTAGGTACCTATGTAATTCAGAATATACTTTTCAGAGCTGTCTGGGGATTTCTATCTGGAGTAGTTTTCATTGTATTCGTATGTGGCTACAGCGGTCTTCTAGCGTTTGCGCGGTTTTACGATTGTGATCCATTAGACTCCAACCTAGCAGCGGCCAGGGATCAGCTTTTACCGGTGCTAGTCATGGATGTACTGGCTGAATGGAAAGGTTTGCCGGGAATCTTCGTGGCTGGAGTGTTTAGTGCTGCCCTTAGGTGCATATTTTATTATTTATCTTATTCACATTTTTTGGTTTTGGTGTAGTTACTCTGACTAAAAAAATATGAAACATATTATGGTATAAGTTACAATTTACTTAATAATACATTTCAGTTCGTTATCGACTGGGCTCAATTCAATGGCCGCTGTTGTTCTCGAGGATTTCTGGAAGCCGTTTTTCAGGGAGCTAACTCAGAGGGAAACACAGATACTTGTCAGGGCAGTAGTCGTCATACTTGGTTGCATTTGTGTAGGTATGTACAAATATATTTCTACGGCGTGGATCTGCTGCTTTTTAATTTAGCGGCTTCAGGATATCAGCGCCCGAATATTGATAATTTTGCATTTTGAATGTATTTAGTCTTATAGTATAGATGTACTAATTTTTCTAGAGTGCCCATGTAAATAATGTAACAATTCCAAATAATATTGCTTTGAAGCAAGATGTTTTACAGGTTACCGATTTGTTTACTAGGGCCAGCGGTATTTTTAAATTGGCATTTCATTTTACTCTTACAGAGTAGCAAGTCTAACTATAAAGGTGTGACTGACAGAAAAAAGGATATAAGTCCTAGTTAGAAGTTCTTCTTCACTTACTTTTATTATGGTCTGTGTTTCAAAATGGCGGCAAATTTATACTGTAGTGGACGTTATTATGTTCAGTGTTATTTTTTACTTTTCAGGTTTAGTATTCGTGGTGGAAAGGCTCGGCTCTGTCCTGCAACTGACTATGAGTTTGTCTTCAGCGTCAATGGGACCATTAACGGGAATATTCCTAATGGGACTTTTCTTGCCTTTTATCGACGGCACGGTTTGTTTGTTTTATTTTATCTGTAATTTATATCCGTGTAGCGGAAATACAGCGAAATAACTTTATTGCGATTACAACAGTGTACTTCTCTTTCTATGCAGCTAATCTTTAAATTGTAGTTAAGTAAATATGTGTATGAGTGTGTGATATGGCAAAGTAAATATGAATAGCATTTCTACTGTACAGCATACATAAAAACAATTGTGACTGCTTAGTAAAGCGTATTTTGACTAGGTGTCGATAATTTTTTTTAAGTATTACATTTATAATACACGCAAACACATGTAAACTATGAAAAGCGAAGTAAATATACAGTACTTGTTAATATGTGCATTGGATGTTATTTTTAAATGTTTTTGTTTCATAAGACCAAAATAATTAACCTGTGGTGGATATTAATTGATATGAGAAAAAGTAAACTATGATTCACAGAGTGCGTTGAGTGGAGGGGTAGTGGGTTTGTCATCGGCGTGGTGGCTCGCCGCGCAGTCGCAGGTGGCACAAGCCCGCGGCTTGCTGCTGTTTGATGAGAAGGAGCGGTTCACACATAATTGTACATATACATTTGAAAAAACTGACAATAGTGAAGGTGATCCTGAAGGGTAAATATCATATCTTATAACTTTTCTAATCATCTATAAGATTCCTTTCATTCAAGTATTCAGTACACCGCCATCTATCGGATTCTTGTATAACTGTAAACCATTGTTAAGACGAAGTAATTCAATTGTGACTTTTACAAGTTACGCGATCGACGACAGATGGACTAGCAATAAATTCTTATTTTTCAGTGACCATAAGGTTAAATATACATAAATTTTCATTGCTTCAGATATGTGCCATATTTATACCGGATATCTTATCTGTGGTTCACGGCGTTTGGGTGCTCTGTGACAGCAGTTGTTGCCTGTCTTGTGAGTTTGCGGAATCTATGGGCTGGAAAAAAAGTCAAATGTGACGAAAAACTGTTCACGCCTTTTATAAGACCTTGGATATTGCGTAAAAGAAAGGTTTCAACTATGTTATTGGAAAGATTATCTGCTTTAGATTCTGCTACCTTTTGAATTAATCGTAAATAAATTTATATTTTTTTCTTCACATATTCTGAAAGGTACATTTATTTGAATCATTGGACTTAATTCGAAGGACTATTTTGTCTTCGACTTAGTTCTCGACCTATACGGGTGAGCTTAAAGAAATCACAAGCTTCATTTACTGTAAAGAACTTGTGCTGTATCTTAGTTTTGTAGGCTTCTCTAATATTTTGTCATTTTGTGTAATATTATTTTTTTAAGATTTTATTTTTGCACAATCCTCAATGTAATGGAGAAATATTTTGAATTTGGAACTCGAACACGAATAAGGACAAAGTGCTGGCTTAAAATTTTATTTCATAAGCAATATTTTAAATAATGTTTTATTATTGGAATGGCAATAATAAACGAAAAATATAACCAAAATATTTAATCTATAAATAACAAGTAGTAAATTAATAACAGTTTTGAACTAAATTGTCACTTTTAATCCACTAATCATTTAACTTTAAATTTGGGCAATAGAAATATATTGTGTTATAAATTAGTTACATGTTAATTATAATTAATATTAAGTAATATTAATTAAATTACATATTGTATTTTATTCTCAATGAAGTAAAAGTTGTATATTGCACACAAGAGCAAAGTTAAGACGCAACTTGTGCCTTCAAGACTCTTGCTACTCTCAGAATTGTCCATGAAATATTGGCTTGCAAGAGTATGAAGGTAAGTACTCGACGCATAATAATACTTTGCTCTGTTGTTGAAAAAATAATTATTCTAATTTAGCATGTAATTATAAATTGATCTTACGATTTATCTTATTTGCGATGTTTGTTCCAGGTTAAATACAGAGTATTAAATAGCGTAAATAATTAAATAAAATTATATAATCTATGCCAATAATTAATTAATTAAATATATGGTAAGATAAGCGTGTGTAACACTAGGCATTTAAATATCCATTAAAAAGGATAGTTTTTTCCTGTGTAGACTAGATATACTCCGGACCTGGGAACAAAATTAAAAAATAAACCTGATTGTAAGTTGTTTAATGTATAGAGGTATTTTTTTTTATTTGTATTGAAACATTATGAGCAACTAATATTTGTGTAAAACGATTATGTGTACTTGACTATGTGTACGACTTATTGGTCTATGTTTATATTATTCTAGTAACAAATTATGGTAAAGCAATCTGAGTAAGGTCAAACTCTAGTTTTTGTTTCATATTTTGCTCATCTTGGGCATTGAGATGATATCACTCATTTATATTTGTCGCTGACACAAAACCTTTCAGCCACCAGCCAGCCCAGCAACCAGTTAATAATAGGTGACCTATTAAGAACGTTTAAAACACCAGTTTTTGAAGGTCATGGTCATACGAGAATTCGATTACTTATCGCAAGGATCTATTAGTATCTTTATTATTCAAAAATTCGTAAATTTGTTACTGATACGCTATACAGCGAGACGCTCCTCTCCATTTTACTATGGTTTGATTTTTTGAACAACATTTACCCTTCTTTCAATAAATTGCTGTTGCCCATGGGAAATATGTCTCCAGAACACCCATCGCGGCTGATATCCGACGTCTTACATCGATTGCCATGCAAGTGATCGTATTTCACTGTAGCGGCCATGTACTCGTAGGAGCGACTGTGGGAACACATGTTGAGCCAGCAACCAGGCATGCTGGAACCTCCATTCGGATAGAAGTCTGCGTCGCCGCACGGATCAGATAAGCCAAAAAGGGCTGTGTTTGTGTGAATCACTTCTACGTATTGCGCGTCCGTTTGTGCAATACGATTATCGTCGTTACCCCATAAAGGACCCGCTGGATCAAGGGCTAGAAAGTTACCAAATTTAAATTAATATTATTTTAACAAAAAAAAAATCGAATACTTCTTGAAATCTAAAAATACCTTAACATCTAACAATATAAGAACTCCGTTAAAATGTGTAAATTTTACTTAATATAAATAAAAAAATAGTGCTTTACAAAATAAACATAAATTTTCAGGGGCCGGGTCCAATTAGGATGTGATAATAAATGTCTTCTATCAATATTAAAATTTGATTACCTGTAATTCTTTTAACTCGTCCACCGGTTTCACGACCTGCTTTGCCGACTAAATGCGCGCCAAGACTAAAGCCAACGAGGTGGACTTTGTCGTAGGAGATACCGAATGTCATCAAGCATCTGATGAACTGACCCAATACTATGCCTACCGTTGGGACTCCATTCTTCGCAGTTACATAGTTTCGTCGTGCTAACATGCTCCAATCAAATACTACAACGTTTACATCGTTAGTCTCAAGAAATGCTGTTGAAAGAAAGAAATAAAGTAATTTTTTTTATTAATGGGCAATTAAGCTATTGAGTATGTTACAGGAATTGAAGCTTTAGACAATGTATTTTAAACAATATAAAAATTAATGAATTACTCTAATACCAAGTGTTAGAATTTATAAATACAAAAGTCATGTATAATGAAGTTAGCTGGAAAATGTATACCAGTAACTACTTGTTGTTAATGTAAAATAGGTTTATCTAAAAGGGTTAATAAATATATGTTTAGAAAAAGGAAAAATAAAAATTGTCATTAGATGTCATAAAGCAAAGAAGTGAAAAATAATATTGTTGAAATCTAAAATATAATAAATATGCTAATTATTAAGAAAGTATTCCAGGATGTAAAATTAAGTACTCAGAATTAAAAGAGTGATGCCAGGAGCAGATGTTTTATTATAATTTAAATCTTTAACACAAGTCTGTCAAATCCTATCCCCCGGAAAGGTACAATACTCGACACTTCAATTTTGTTGTCGATTTTGTTGTGGTAACTCGACCGAGTAGCCGGCCGACCGGTCGTTTGCGTACGAGTATAGTAACTAATAGTAATAATAATAATAAAGGGTGTTATATTTATTTAATTATTAATCACTAACACATTTTGCAATTGCAAATAATTCTGCTCATTCTAAGCTTTGGAGGTTGATATATTTAGTATTTTACTAGGATGCTTAATTTTGATTAACCTTGTTGTTTTAATTTATATAGGCTACAACACTGATTACAATCTATTTATTAAATTGAGTTACTGTGAGAGACACTGTGTGCTGTGAGAACTGGATTATTTTATAATGTAGTAGTGATAGCCTAGCAGTTTGAACTTCGGTCTCCCGCATGGAATATTCGAGTTCGAATCCCGCACGCACCTCTAACATTACAAAGTGTCTGTGTATTACGAAATAATTATCACTTACTTCGTCAAAGGAAAACGTCGTGCGGAAACCTGCATATCGGGAGTTATTTATGATGTACTCAAAGGTGTGTAAAGGTGTTGCCAACCCCTAATTCGCTTGCGTGGCGCACTATGGCCTTAAGCCCTCTCATTGTGAGTGAAGACCCGAGCCCAGCAGTGGGACAGTCATGAGTGAATATAAATATGACAATAATGATGAATGATGGAAAAACTTTGTGGCATTCTGTTAAATCTTTTTTATTATTTTCTGATTATTAATCTGTAATTTATATAACTGATGTGTATAGATAGAATATTACGTTAAATTTTATATTGTCCATAAATCATTCAAATAAACTATGATAATTATTAGAGTACGTATATGAATTGTTTATGAATAAGATAAATGTTGTTGTTTATGCACCAGTTAACTAAGTGGATATGGGAGCAATATGGGGTAGTTTTGAAGTTATTCTTACATTTTGTTAGTAATTGATTTAACTCGTTTCTTCCGTGGCCATACCACCCATGAACAATAATGACAACTTCCTTGTCGGCTTTAAAATTGGATTTAGTAAAACTCTCAGTTTCATTGATGAGAAGTACCTGTGCTTCTGTTGGATTTTCCCTGAAAAATATAAAAAAAAATTGTCTTCATAACATTTATTTATGTACATATACTTATAGGTTATTCGTTTATCATTCAGTTCACCTGAGCAAGTCATCTGGGTGCATAAGTCTCCTGTATATTAAGTGTTATAATTCACTCTATAAAAATATTTGGGTTATATGTACATTACGTCTCCCTAAAATTGAATTGTTTATCGCCTTTAGTTTTCTTTTATAGATATAAGTATTGTAATACTTTAAATATCCAACTAGCATACAGTTATTTTTGTACCAACTAGTTATTTTGGTATAATTACAACATGAGCATAGATAATATTTTCCGAGACCAAATATACTCGTGCACTGATATTACGATTTTTGTAAGTTAAAAGACATACCTAGTATAAAGCCAGTAGCCGTTGTTATCTATGTTTTTAGCGTAATCGGTGATAAAAGCATCATCTACTGGTTCCCATGTATCAACTAGATGTAGATGGTTATCACCATCACCCGGGAAAGAGAAGAATCTGCCGCTAATTTCATATCCTTCTTTGGTCGGGATTCTCCCAGCTACACAAACTAAAATTAAAAATATTAATTGTATATATCGCACCTTTAGAATGAAAGTGACTTAACTCAAAATTCCTGAAATTCGAGATTTTACTATAAATTTACTTAAAAAAGCCTACTCTAAAACCCCATGGTGAAAAAGAGCTCGAATTATGAGTGAGAAACGGAAAAAGGGAAAACCTCATACATCAGTCTCTTTAAATTTACTCAAGACTATACATTTTTGAAAACTTTCTTCGTCATTTCCCATAAATTCCAATTTTTGAGTTAAGTCCCTTTCATTCTAAGGAATATGAATATTGTTTTATTTATATTTTGATTTATTGGTAATATTTCTCGTCACAATTGACACATAAGTAAGTAATTTAATGTTCTATGTAAAGATTTTAATATTGCCAAGGAAATTTAATTAGATTTGATAACAAATAATAAATGAATTTTATGTACCTACCGGTTAAACAGACGAAGGTGATTACCAAGCACTTCATTTCTTTCCACACTAATGACAAGTTAGAAATTAACTGTGGCCTATTAACATTATTTTATAGTTAAACTAGCAAAGCGGCCCTGCATCGCATATTGTTACAATTATTACAAAAACTTTTAATAATATTGGCTAGGTTTAACTCGAATTTTTTTGTTATATTAAAGGAAATTGTATCTGTTGAAAAACGTGTTATCTGTTGTAATATTTAAACTATTACAAAACTACAAACATCATGACTTTCTTGGGAAAAAAGTATTCACATTACAAAAATGCCACTGTTTAATTATTTTTGTGACGCGATTAGTTAAAAAATGATTTGCAACTAACTTTACTTGCCAATTTCTTAGAATTATCTCCTTGTTAGCTGTTATTATCTTATGTTGTTGATAAAGGTGCCTAATACATAATAATGTTTATTGCCAACTATGAAATAATTTCGTATTTATCTTCCGACCATGATTGAATGAAAATCTATTAACCTAATTTGTAGCCACCACTACGTTCAAGTTTGATATTAATTAAATTTTCTAACATGAAGAAAAATTCATATAGAATAAAAAGAAAGTAAGTATATACTAACGTAACTTTTACTGACGCCCTTTTCAAATCAAGGTGAGATGACTCAAAAGTAGTCGAAAAATATATTAATCTTTATATATTAGCTTAGTATTTCCTTGATACTATTAGCTGAAGTAAAATCTATTCATATAGTATTCCGTAGTATAAGTATTTAATCTGAGAAAATCGTATAGAGCTATATAGACGCACAGACAAATGTGAGGAATGAATTTATATTAAGGTATGTACAGATTACGAATAATCTATGTATACTTAGAGGATTACCTTGTCAGTATAAGGTCACGATAAGAAATTCATCGTATGATACTCTGTTATTTTTATCGATTTATTTTATTTAGCAATAGACAGCTACACACATAGAGTATTGAATTAGCTTGTTTTTATCACGATATTTATTGCAGTGGAGAGGAGATGGTAATTCTACGAAATTTTGTCGGTTTCCGACTCTCCATTCCAGAATGAATGTCGTCCGTGATTTTCAGGAGTGCAGAATTCGTATAATAACCAGGATGGAAGCCGGATTGGAAAGAATTTCAAAGGCTGTGTTTGCATAAATAGGAACTCATTTGGTAACGAGCAAGACCATTCAAGGACTTTGGAGAGGATTGGGAGAATTTATATAGATCTGTAGTTAGAAAAGATTTTAGGGTTTCGTTTTTTGGGTAAAGGAATAATTCGAGCATCTTTCCAGAATGTTGGAAGTAGACCCGAATATATAGAGTTATTTAAAATAAATGTTATTACCGGTAGTACCTATGATGACAAGGATAGTAGTTATAATTTTACGATTTATATAATCCTTATCAACTGCATCCGAATGCACTTCTCAACATCACGATCAGAAATACGGCTAAAATTAATAGATGGATGGCCAGAAGTGGGAATAATGGAAAGATCACAAAGTTTTTATTTAAGCATATTTATTAATGCAAGGAGAAAAGAAGTAATGCTAATTATTTCCCAACTCCTAAAGACCGTAGAAATTCCCAGATTCGGGTAGGGTCGTCGTCTTGTACTGAGCCATGGATATGGTGTCATTGTGCATCTCTACATACCGCATGCCAACGTTTTCTTGCTGACTGATACTTCCTCCGATTTCTATCGCCAGGATTAGAATATTCCCGGGTTCAACCTGGCCGGGGCAGACATTTATGTGACAGATAAATGTTTATTCTTGGGTGTTTGTAATGTCTCATTTGTTCATTCAATGCTGCCTGCAATACAGGGAATCCTATTGCGGGGTGTGAGTGTGTAAATGTTAAAAAAACATCTTCGTCATTTGAAGTGATAATAATTTGAGTAAAGTATGTACGTGTATGTCGGAGATGGTCATTAGTATAGACGTGAAACGAAACTCAGCACAATATCCGAGTGATGGCAGCACCGCCGCGATGACGTCGATACTCGGCTAACATCGTGCTACAACAGAGCATAGCTAATGGAGTGATGCCGGAAGGAGCCACAGTTTACATTCTGCGGTCGAAGAGATCGGTTCCTCCGCACTGGGAACTGTTACTTGTTTCGTTTGCCCGGTGTGAAGTATTTGTTAACAATTAACTAAAAGTGTTAAACGACTATACGCCCACGCTATGTTCGACAATGCTGCTAAAACTACTGGCATTTGCCGATATATACTATTACAGAAGATTAAGTAAATGCAACACAGCCACTGAATATAAAGATAATAAAAAAGCAATAACAATAACAATAACAATATATACATAATAACATGCACGTTTTAATGTTTTTTTGAATACACTTTGTCGGTTTTATGCGCGACGTGTTCTTGTCGTCACTGGACTTAGATACTGCAACGGCAGACGGTTGAGCTGGAGAATCTGAACCGGATGTGTACAATGATCAAAGATATATATTTCGCATACGTACGTAGATTTTATAGATTACCAAAAAGCATCGGACGCTATTTTGCATAGCTCAGATTGGAAAGTACCCAAAGAAAATCAAATGGAGAAGTCTGCAATATAATATAAAACATTTGCGAGCACATATAGTCGGTCAAGAGACCCTTTTATTTTTATAGGTGTTTATTGCAATGTTAGAAAAATAATTCTTAAAACTTCACTGGAAAAATCTTGGTATTCGAAAAAACAACATTATTAGTTACTTACACTTTACTGGTAACAAGAAAGTATTCCCAGAATCAAGCGTGCAGTAAGTAAAATTATGGCTCTTATAAGGAGAAGGAACATGTTTAGGGTCAGAAAAATCTGAAAGTATGCAAAAAAATTAACTGATAATCAAATCCTCTGGACTTTATATATACTTATATCAACAACAACATAAAGGAATTAACCTATACAAATAATAAAATTCTAATTCACCGTTTTCTGTACATGAACGATATATGAGAAAAAATATTATTTGGGGCCTTTATTAACGCAATAGAACCCAAAACAATAGTTGTTAGAATTTTTGTCTACGCGTTTGTTCACGCTAATCTCGTAAACGGTTTATCCGATTTCGTTGAGGTTTTCACTTATGTATTGCAGTAAGGGTCATTTAATATTTACATGGTTTCATTGCACCTCGTCCATCAATAAAAAACGTTATGAGTGAATATGAGTGAAGAATCTATTTCTAATTTACACAACATGAAAAACCCAGTCCTAAAATAATGCAGATACTATTTCTAAGCGTAAGATAGTTTTTTCGAAGCGAAGCGCTAATAATATATCAAATTATTTATTAATAACAGACAAGGTAAACCGTAACCTGCATATTCAAAATACTAATCGTATAGGAGCCGTCTCAACCAAGCAAATGTTCATTGCAGCTATTGTAGCCAGATGATTTTCCATAGTAATTTCGTTGCATTTTCTAAGCGATTCTTTAAATTCTTCTAAAAGTGGATGGTCACCTATTAAACGAGCTATTTTGTCGACAACCATATGTCCATCTTCTGAGACAAAACCAGCGCTCGTCGTGAAGCAGTAAAGGTAATTGTAACCCGCTTCATCTCTAGGTAGTGTTCCGTCGGTGGTTCTTATTAATATACTAGTAGGATCTTGATTGTATTTCTCCGCGCACGGATTTGAATGTTTCTCTGCACTGATTCTTTTTTCTTCAGGTATTTTAAATAATACCTGAAAAGACAAGAAAAAATTAATCTGTAACACGAACGAAATTCAATATAATTTGTTAGGACATTAAAAAACAAAATAGGAAAAAAAAAAACAGAAAAAGTCACCAAATTATAATAATCTTTGTAAATAGATTTTATTTTTAAAGATATAGGATGGTGTTTAAGTATTATCTAGTCTATTATATAATGTTGAGTATATTAATTTAACCTAATCGTATGTATGAAAGCACCAATCCAATCTTACTTTACTCGTACTCAGGTCTTAACTGTTTTACATAGGGCTACCCAAACCTGTGCTACTTTGACTAGTTCCGATTTTAATCAGTTAATTCTGCAAGCTACTCATATGTCGGTAATTCTTGTACGCCTTGGAATTTCATCATGATGGATTCGATCCCTTAGAAAAAAACCGAACGTAACTATCTCCCAACTGGTAATACATACCTTTCGAACATGTCTATGACTTCAGTCGTTGATCTTTCGAAATCCCGGTTGTTTGGGAGATATTGACATTGAATCACAAGAACATGAGTTAAAATTTTATCTAATCTTATTGGTGAGACTGGTAAACAATAGAATCGAAGGAAACTTACATTAAAATAAATTCAAATTATAACTTTAGCTTACGTCTTGCGCTGGTTACCTTATGATGGTTAGCTTCTAACGATCAAATACATTAATCTATCTACCGGTGTTAGCGAAAACAAGTCTTGTAGCTGAATGTGGGATTTATCTACCAAGCAACATCTGCCTAAGAAATGTAATAGAAAAGGATAAAACAATACCTATTCAAAGTGAGATGGATATGGTAAAAAGTGCTGAGTTTTTTCGTATGTTTTTAGTAGCTGGCGAACAAGCAGATATCGTGACATGATGGTACCTAATTGGCAACTGATGTGAACTTGCCAACTCAACTGATGCCCATCAAGACAATCGATGGTCGGTAGTAATAGAATGTAATGAAATGTCGACTCGTTATCTAAAACTAAATCTCCAAATTTTAAATTGTAATTTGACTTTGTTATTAATGGTTTTAGAAATTTGATGCATTTCATTGTCATCAATTGGTGTACGGAGAAATGTGAAGAATGCGAGATTTCAAAATATAGATGCACTAGGACAAAATTTACTAACAATATTTCCGTACACATGTTCCCGGACTCGAATTGTTGTAAAAACACCGTTGATTTTGAAGGGTATATATTATATGAGTATTGTATGTAACTTGAATGCCCCAGGAATCAGCGATTTCCATCAAGACGGACATCAAAACAACTTTATGAAAATTTGACTTGGACTGAAGCATGAATCGAGCCTATCTTATAACACAACCACAAGATTATTACGCGTTTATCTACTATTAAAAAATTTAAATTTTAATACCTGTGTTCCTGCAAATATGCCGGCCATGACACTACACAGAATTATTATAAATTTCATTTTAATTTTTGACTTTAATAAAATGAAATGTTATTCGTACCATCAGATAGATAATACTAATACAATTTTTAAATAACATCGCCTATTTATACGTAAAGTCTAAAAGGATGTAAATTATAACCATTTTTAATGTCATTATAAATTTCTCAATTAAATAAATTACTGTGAACAATAAATCCATTAAAAAATTAAATGTAATTATAATTTAATTAGTAATAAGTAAGTGTGCAATATTAATCATAATAATAGTATATAACTTAAGAACATATTGTTGGCAACTTTACATAAATGGAGGATGACGCCATCAATAGTATCTAAGTAACAGTTTTATTGCTCACAATTGAATATATTTTTTTAATACATGTTAATGTTTTATATATTGTAATAACTTCAAAGAATTTCAATTTTTCTCATGAATCATGAATTGTAGAATATTTTTTTTTACATAAAATAAGTGAATGCTTAACAACAATACCTCCTGATGGTAAGTGGTGATGTAGCCTAAGATTTTGAACACACTAACTTATAAAAGCCTATTCACTCGTCTCTTGAAGACTCCCACATCGTAAGTAGGCGAAGCACCGACGCGGGAAAGTTATTCCAGCCCTTTGCAGTGCGCACAATAAAATTAATGACGACGCAAACCGCGTCGTTCGTACACGAAAAATTCATACTCTACTACTACTACTAGCTTTTGATATTTGATTGTATATAAATAGTAAGCATATATATACACACACAAAAAATACCGGCTCTCATCGGGATTCTTATCACCGGAGGGCGAACACTCGTCCCAAGGAGGTGCTGGGTTTTTCGTCCGCAAATTTCTCGTCATCAATGTTCTACAACTAGGGAGTGTATCGACAAGGGTAGCGTAACTAACACTCAGTTGTAATGAGGAATTTCAATGCGAAATTAGGCAATGAACAGTAAGTTGGGTCTTTTTGAATTGGAACGTAACAACTAACGTAACTTTTTGAATTGGAACGTCTAATTATTTTGAGAAGGAGAATCTCCTTATAATGAACTTATGTTCCAAGAAGAAACTTCAGCGTTAGTGGACTTGGTAAGCCCGGATGGTGCAACAAAAAACGAGTTAAACTTCATTCTGGCCTACAAACAGCACTTATTTAATGATTAATGATACCTTAGTGATCGTCAGGATTAAAAGCGGGAGCGATCATTGAATCGTAAGAGACATAGTAAATATGAACATAAAGCTTGAATAAACACATTTGATTAAGTCTATACTCCGTCCTGTATTTGGTCTATATCAACATTTTTCAGTTGATTTCGCGTGCTTTGATTATTGCGGTATACTTGACAAATACAACAGGATTGTAGCATATGCTCAGATAGTTATAGAGTAGACCGAGCTGTTTAACCAGCCAAATGTGTTGCTTATGTGGACTGTGCTTATGTTGCGTATGTGAAAGCTTTCAACTCTATTGAGATCTGGCCCGTCTTGGAGCGAAGCCAGATCGCATGTTTTAATATATTATATTTATATAGGAATTTCTATATATGATGTGTATATTTATACATGTGATGGTATTATTAGATATTTTCTCTTGTAGTACTTACCGCAACCTTTAATTAACGCCAGGGGTTGGCTGGTGGAGGATGCCAACAGACATTAAGTCCGCTTATTGTAGGCTAATTTGTAGGTTTACAAAAAAGAGTAAATAAATAGATAAATAAATATGTATTCAACACTTTCATTCTATATTCACTTAGAATATTCTCTTAGAATTCTCCCCCCAATCCCATTCCTGCAGAACAGATGATATTATCAATATTATTGTTAAGTTATTAATATTATTACTAGTATTATTATGTTTCCGTGCCTGCTTGGATAAGCTACCACTCTCCTGCATGAGTCAGCCGCCCAACGAGTCGTCGTGTTCCGGCTGGGGGCTTGAGAGCCAGTACTATCTTTCTTACCTTACTCTTATTTCTTTGGTCTTGTTAATGTCCATGGGCAACGGTGACCACTTACCACCAGGTGGCACGTCTGTTAGTTCGTCGACTATTAAAAAAAAGTTATATCACGGCCTGAATAGTTTATATTTTAATATTTTTCATTTTTGTACTTACATAAGACGTTTTTAAGTAATTTACATTAATTTTACTATTTAAAATTTCTCATTAATATTTAAAATTTAGTATAATATATGTAATATTAATTTGTTAGCGTTATTAATTTATACACTATCCTCTGCCTTACGATATGCAAATTATTTTCTTGTGGCTCAATTTTATGACTGTACTGTATCTAAAAGTAATCGAAATTACTAAGTATATTAATATTAGTAAAACAAATTAATTATATTTATTTTTAGTATACCTACCATACTTAATACGGTATGTTATCAATGTACTTGAGTTGTTTGATGGTAATCGACGTTTTGCCGGCCGAGAAGGAAATAACAGACCCGCTACTTAAAGAACCTATTTATTTTTTATATAAATAACTGATAAACAGGCGGATGGATATGAACGTAACACCAAAGGCCTACCACTGTAGAAAACCATTGGGAGTAAACTGGACGAGGCCGTGCCCAGCGAACTCTAACAGAAGGAACCGTTCGTTAGAGGCTCGTTTGTTGTCTACTTGAAGTTGTTGGTCTGAGTTCAAGGAGAATGCAGTCCCTTGGGGTTCGGAGATCCAATTACACATAAGATCTCCAGGCCGGATAACCTTATTGACTAGTGCGGTAAAAATTCCAAAAAATAAAAAAGACTAACTATCACGTTTTTAAAACCGACCGTGAAATGCTTCATATCTGTGATGTATTTCAGCCACTATGTCAGAGAGCCATTAGTAATGCGGGTGTCTCCCATCGTTTCTGCTTGGTACCCTTTGTGATGCCTTTGGCGACGGTGACCACTTAACAACAGGTGACTCGTCTGCTTGTTTGTCGACAAGTTACATAAAAAAAGCACCACTACAACCACCAACGCCTGATACTCGTACTATTAATGTCGAAATATATGTGTATCAACTCTCGAATGAAAGATCCAAAGCGGGAATTGAGTAACTTTTCACAACTAAATATGGCGATAAATAATAATCACAGAATTCATGAGATATTAGGTATCAAGGTACAATTAATATCGGCACAAAATTTATTTTTGAGCAGAAGAAATAGACAAAAGAGAGAAACAATAAACATTGCGAGTGAGATTCTGTCGCGTCTCATGAAACAGGACATAAGGATTGATTCTTACATCTGGTAAGTGAAATGAGAGAATGCTCGAAATTAGCAGGAACATTGCATAACAGGATTTTTTTTATAAAATTATATTTTTAATAAATTTAAAATAAGGAGGAGGATCTCAATTCGTTTATATTTTTTCTTTCTTATGTTACCTCAGAACTCTGTCATTTATTAGCCGATTTAGAAAATTATTTTTTTGTTTTAGAGGGTATATTTCTGTTTGGTTCATTTAAATTTGAAGAAGTAACACCATTCCCTTAGGGTGAAGATGAAAATATTAAGCCAAGAATTTCACCTTCTTCTAATTAAGGTCGGTTTTTTTGGTAAAATATTTACTAGCAATCGAAAAGGGTGAAGTTGACTTGAAAAAAAACAATAGAAGGAAAATAAATTATTTATTAACATCACCGAACACAATGACACAAAAGTTAATAAACAGCTACAGTATGTTACTGTTCATTAATAATTGTATACTACTTCTATTTTTCATGACACATATTTCTACCAAAATTATTGATCCATTTAACCACTTAATACAGTATTATAATGATTAATTGTTAATGTCATAATCTTGGACTTAACCACACTAGTATAAAAAGGTGTCACTCTAATCTTGTCGAAAAAGGGTAACATTAGCAAAAGTAAATATTATTTGATTGAACATCTCTATTGTATTTAAAGAGTTATTAAAGGTTACGGTCCAAAACTCTATTATACGTTTAACTTCTTTTAATACATCTCGTAAAATGAATGTATTTAAACAATAAATAATCTTTGATGGCGCATTTCTCAATAACTGTAACGTATTGTAATTTTTATTTTGAGTAACATTATAATTTAAGTTATAAGGCTATCATATCTATCTAATTTTGCTTATCTGGTCTATCTGGTTGTTAACACTATGTTAAGAGTGCTATCTTTAGAGTTACATGCACCGACTTACTATGTTATAAGTACTCAACTATAAGCATTACAAGGTCTAAACCAGCCGTCATGCCGTTGCTTAGTCAAAATTATTCATTTACTAGTTTCCAATCAGACTATCATAGACACGAATAACGTTAATTATTGGGTTTTACTATTGTCACTGTAAGAAAATCAAATATACAATTTCCCATTTCATAAACAGTATCAATTTTGCTATCTACTTTTATATTTTTACATTTCTCCATTTCATTTACATATTCTTGTCGGGATCTACTTATGAGGTCATATTCAAGCATTTTGGGGATATTCAGGTTACCATTTGCATCAACGAAGCCAACGTTGACTGTGAGGCAGTACACGTAATTTTTTGTTGATTCATTAGCTTCAATTGTCCAGTTCATAACTTTAGGCAGGATTTCCGGATGGACTCCTATTTTTTCGGCACAATTTTGCGATACACTACGAATTTCTAATAGTTGCTGAGGTGTTACTTTGATCGTTATCTGCAAAGACGCAGGTATAAATAAAATTACCAACTCATTATACAATTTTGGGGCTTAAGTTTAATTCCAAGTGAACCTGTTTTGCTTTTGTTGCAACCTTGTGGAATAAGGGCAACTAATAATAACAATAATAATAACTAATAATAATAACTGCACATGGTCTCTTCAATTGGATGTAGCTGGGCTTTGTAGTATCCAGCTCAATTTCAACGGTACTAGTGCATGATAATAGGCGAAAAATGACGAAAAAAGTATTTTTTTAACTTATATTCTTGAAAATTTTACCTACTTTACTTTTTACAGCGATTGTTACAGAAATAATAGCGAGCAATGATAAAAATTACAAAATTGTACTAAAATGCGAGAATTCATTTAATAAAATATTATTATATATACTACACACGGAAATGTTTGAAATCGGTTCCAAGACAAACACATAGTTGGTAGATAATCCAGATTCAATCCCGCCACATCGCACTATTTTATTAGTATTATATTCGGTTAATTAAGGTCAACAAATCAATAAATATTTATTTTTCAGGCTTGGACCGACTTTAATTCTTTTAATATGTATTATGTTTCGATTCGATCGTTTATTTGTCATCTTCGGTCGGTATTTTGGCGTACATACGAAAACAATGCGTTGTTGAGTTGGCGTTGGTTTCATTTTTGTGTTTTAGCAACAATGAGTCGTTACCATTTTGTTTATTCAGTGATCCGGTCGCAGACACAGCTTGAACAATCAATGATACGTTCAGATCAGCTGTGAAGAGCTCTATAGATATTTTGATTTAATAAACAAGCACCGCGGGCGACCGAAAAGATAAATATCGATAACGAAAAATTGAATTCTGCGAAAATGAAGTCATCATTGACTACGGCAGTTCATTATTACCTAATATTTCTGCGTTATTTGGACAGACCGAGTGTTGGATGATGAAGCGATGGAATAAAACTTGTAACCAAATATAAGATCCATATATATCTTGACACGATAGGATAACAGTACAGTTACATAGACACTCATTATAGATTATCATTACAATTTTCAATGAAACGGTGCCGCTATATTGTTTCTTCACCATGTTTTATTTTAGCGAAGCAATTGATGATCTATATAACTGTGAATAATTAATATGTGCGTGCAGGATTCAATTTCCACGTTCCAATGCACGAGACCAAGCGTGTAAGATATCACTTACTCGTATACAGGAACAATAAATGAAATAACAATACAATTGTAGATAATAAATGAATAAAATATAAAGACACCATCTCGCTCCTAAGGAGAAGTAATACCTACATGTTTTACGGTAATCATTATATCTACCTTCCTATCAAAACACACAGCAATTATGATTTAAATATTATTATATTTCAACACAAAAACATTCCATATACGGAAAATACATAACAAAAAACAATTATTTTTCAGTCAACAACTTCACATTTACATTTAGAATAATATGTGTTGCTTAGTACCTTGGTAGTAACATTTGAAAATTTGGAATGCTGTATCCTCATGATCTTTGCCGCTTTTTGTCTTACATTCATCTAAAAGTTTTGAAGCCGCCGCTTTATCAATACTTTGTGGAAGTTTTCCGAGAGCCACGTCGGTGTCTACTTTAGCATCAGGAGTTAAGATTCCAAATTTTTTTAGGAAGCATAGAGTGAATTTCTTTAAAGCTTCATCGTCGTGGATGTGACCTTTTTTTGCGTCTGCTAATATATCAGGCTTCACGCCGCTTTCCATAATACATTCCGTGGTGTATTGAGTCGCCTTTTCCTTTTGTGATTGTGATAAATAAATATTCTGAAAAGTACAAGAGTATTAGCACTACTTCCAATCATTGCAACGTTGGGTTGATGTTGGTGTATAGTGAAAAATTGTATTTTGTATATATTTGCATTTAACTAATAAGTTATAATAAATTAATATGTTTTTATTTTATAGAACTAAAAAATCCATAACTAAAAGTAATGGGTGCTCTTTGTATAACTAAAGAGTCGGATTTATGAAACGGAGCGATGGCGGACAACTAGACAATATTTAAATTAAATATGAACTTGATCTTTCACTTGCACCGTCATTATTCTAAGATATATATTATTCTACGCCTGCTTATTAAGCATCTGTATACTAAAGATATCTCCATATTGAACTCCTTCAACACCATGTTTTTTTATTAGTACATTGATATTTACACGTTATAATAAATTATTTACACTTACATGACCATCTAATCCGTTAACGGAAATGACGAGACACAAAAACAGGAAAGCTTGCATATTGGTAATTTTACTTGTGCTCGTCGCAACTTTTTAAACGTTTCTAATCTATTGAATCATAATCTTGTGAGAACTTGCTTTTATACGGTATACAGAAGGACGACAAGTACGATAACAGTTCAGTATCGTAAGGAAATTATATAGAAATAACGAAGTATTCCAAGTGGGTCATTATTATTATTATACTATTATAAGTTAGCTAAAAGTGTGGCCAGTTTCTCAATATGCAATATATAACAATTTTAGATGACTAGTTACAAAAAAAAGATTATAGACGAAATAAATAAACGGCTACGAATAAACGATATTAAAGCAAATCGATAATTAAATAGTTTAATTCATAATAATGCATATTAGATAATGTATATACATAAATAGACACTTTTATGATTGGGTCACGACATATAATTAATTAACTAATCTAGGTTAACTAATCTGGATTACTAATCTGGTTAATATAACAACACATTATTTAATGCAGTTTTGTGAACCAACCTAGTTAATTAATTTTCGTTAGTTAATTTAATGTCGTTAATGTTAGCGGTGATTAAGAGAGGAAATCTATATTAATATTATAAAGAGGATATGTGAATTTGGTGATTTTGTGTGTATGCCGAGTGCACGGAACCATGGCACCTGTTTGAAAAATTATTAAAATGAAATTCCGGGTGGGCATAGGTTATTTATTAGATGTATGCATAAATAATTGTCCAACCCAAACGAAGTCTGGACGGACCGCTAGTCTTTTATTTAGTTACATTCTTTGGGATCTTTGTGACTTCACCTCGACTTTAGAAGTTCCTATAATTTTGTTTACCTTTCTAGCAGCCTTTACCTATACCTATATTCAAATTAGGTGTGGAGGAAACTGTTTTCAATTACAAATCAGATGATGTTAACAATAAAATTGTAATTCTTTCGTGGAATTATTTTCATTAATTTTATTGAGCACCTATTAATATACTAGACGCGCGACTGAGCTTTGCGCGAAACATGTTTAGATCAACATTCATTAATAATTGAACATAATTAGATTAGACAAGCTATTGAATTACCTAAATTAATTGAACCTATTCGGATAATTTCATATAGCGCCATCTCACAAAATTTTGAGGTACCAGTAGCCACCAGTACCAGACACCCATTGGCAATAAAGCAAGCACTATAAAATATTACGAGATGGCTCTTTCTAATAATCAGCTATTTATAAAAAATATATTTTTCTATGTAAAATTACGTTTTTTCAAGAAACACAACTGCATATTAAACAAACTGAACAAGTAAACTGAATAAGCAAAACATTATCTGAATACAAAATTTGGTCAAAATCCGTAGAGCTGTATACGAGATACGTTAAGGAAATTTATGTATATTTAAATTGCTAATTAAATATATAAAATATGCTTAAACTTATGATCTACCATCGGGCATCAATCAGTCTCGGAAGTATTCCGTCATAATTATACACGTTTATTTGTTTATTTGTTCAATCATGTTTATTTGTTTAAAAGTAATTAAAGATAGCATCTGCATTTCTCTGATTTTTTCTCTTTGTGTGAATTAGAAATCTAGACATTCATTCATAACTTTTTTATTTATGGATGGATTGCAATTAAACAAACTTTAAGTATTAAGTGATACTTACTGCAATACATTAGTGAAAACAAACGTGATTAACATTTATATATGTTCAGATATATATATAATTTTATCTTTATGAAAAACATAGGTATGTATTTTTTTTTAGATTTTAAATCTGTACTTGCCAACCTATTTTTATTCTTTTTTTTTATAATATATACATTTTTAATTAAATTGCTTTTTTTAGTTTATTTACTCAAGTAATTTATTTGTTTTTATTTATTTACTTCAACTTATTTTTTCATATTCCTCTATTTACATTTTTACACCTTGGTTCACGTTACTGGTGGTTTGTAACGTTAAAATTAAAGATGTAGATATTTTAAGAAGATTTAATGTAGTTAAGAATTCCTGGCGGTTACAATGAGTAAAATACAGTAGTTACAAGATTAAGAAACTAAAAAGAAGGTCACTTGTAAGTAAGAAGGTAGGCCCGTCGCTTCTCTGGCGGGCAGCGCACGAAGACCTCGGCGACTGGAACGTGCGTTTAGGGCGCACGAGACGATCGGAGTCCCCGGCGTTCAGCGCACGAAGACCTCGGCGCCTGGAGCGTGCGTTAAGGGCGCACGAGACGCGTAGATTGTCTGGTGTTCCGCACACGGAGACCGCCTTAACCAGGCGTGCGTTAGGGCGCACGAAGTATGTAGATCAGCATGAGACTCCTTCAAGTTATCACTGTTGTGACCCACACGTGAGAGACTGTCAGCGTCGAGATCCAAGAGTTGCGACTCACACGCGAGAGAGACTGATAGAGACTGGTAGTGTAGAGATCCAAGACTTGCGACCCACACGCGAGTAACTGCTTCAAGCTACCAGTGTTGTGACCAACACGCGAGAGACTGAGAGAGACTGTTAGAGAGTCCGATAGAGCGTGTTCATGTCGTCACAGCTCGCCTTTTATAAGTCGAATCTCCTGGAATGATCTTCTTATTATGTTCTATTTACGAATTTAAAATTACTATTCAACCTATTTAATAATATTACCAAAAAGGATAGAAATTATACAAATTAAAAATAAAAGTAATGATGACAATAATTTAAGACGTTTGTCAAATATTTGACAACAATAACAAAACATTAAACTAATAAAATATATAAAGAAATTACAGAATAAATGGTTAAAAGATACAGGAAATTATAAAAGAAGTTAACCAAAGGAGTACTATAAGAGTTACAAACTATGCAAGTGCCAAAATATTAGATATAAAAACATGTAAGTATTGTAAATACTACAGGTTTAGCAAGGATCCTTATTTTTTCTAGTAATAAATATATCTTATGTTATTCAGGGATAATGTAGCATTCTAATGGTGAAAGAATTTTTTAAATCGGTTAGGTAGTTTTTGAGTTATTCGTTAGAAACATACAAAAATACAAACATACAAAAATACAAAGCTTTCCTCTTTTTAATATTATTATACATAGGTATAGATGACTTAAACTCAATGCCTAGCATGCTTGTCTCTATAAGATTGATCTAGGAATTTTATATAATTTATTCATGAAATGAGAGGTATATACTCTTAAGCACGATTTCCATCTTCAGATTCCTAATCCGATTTTTGAAAAATTTCGCCTATTATTTTGTAATAACTGTTACAATAACAGACATAAATAAAAATACTTTATGTTCTCAACTTTCAAATGCTGACGAATCCTTATTTAATAATCAATGGCAATTTAATATTTATACTCTTTTATTTATTTATTTAACTAAAAAGATATTGAATGTTCCATAAAATCGGAAGAAAGAGTGGAAGAAAGAGTGGAAGAAAGATATAAGGAGATGACGTTTAACAGGAAATATCTAACTTCGTAAGAAATAAGTCGAGATAATAAATACTTATATTGGCAAACA
Source organism: Megathymus violae (assembly GCA_003671415.1). Classification (NCBI taxonomy): domain Eukaryota; kingdom Metazoa; phylum Arthropoda; class Insecta; order Lepidoptera; family Hesperiidae; genus Megathymus; species Megathymus violae. The sequence continues at coordinate 652,619 of PDGT01000063.1, read as the reverse complement.
TACTGGCTTTGTAGATCATTTAAAAAAATGCTAAGGTAAGGTAACTTATAAAAAAAAATTGTCGAGTTGTGGGAATAGGTAATTTAGAAAAAGCTGGTATACACTATTATTATTCACAAACATAGTAAAGTGTTAATTGGTTTATGTTATTTATGTTACGGTCATAACATTGACATGTATTGGTAGAATACAAGTAATACCCATATAAGGCCGTTTGCGAATGCAAGTCCATGCCGAACAAGGAAATATTCAACTATGGTACGAGTATGTCCATGACGTACCTACTTTAATGAGGGTTGATGAATAGAACTGCATTTTGTTACAAAAAATATATCTTATAAGTAATTCTGTTATCTCACAAATTAAATTCACAACTAATTCAACGGTGGGATTGTTATAATTAATTAAGTAATTGTGGGCATGTTACATATGGTATGGTAAGACTTCCCCTTCTCTGATTTATGTTAAGTTGACTTAGGACAGTATTCCGATGTTTAAAATGTTAGCCTTATTCGATTTTTGAATTGATGGATTCAATGGTTTAAATTCGTTGTTATTTGAAACAAGTGGGTGATCTTTTAAAGAAAAAATAAATTTTAAATATTTCCAGATTGAAAAGGAAATGTGAAAAGGAGATCTGCCTTTTTACAGTGCGTTTATTATTTATTGCCTATAGCGGTAAACAATTTGTCACAATGTAATCCTGTATTTTATAATTAAGCTAAACTTATTGATATTTCATCTTTCGTCATCTCATTGTTTTCGTGCGGACGTTAAGAAATTAAATCAATAGATGGAAGTAGGTACCGAAAGAAATATTACATATTCCATATCTTCGTTCGCATAGATGTATAAGTTTATGTTCTTGAAATTTGAACTTTTAAAAATTTCCTTGCATGTGTAGTTTCTACAGCTAGCAGCTGTGTTTTGATAAATGACTGAATCATTTCATTTATGGATACAGATCAGGGACGTTATGGAGCTCCGTAACCATAACTGAAACTATCGGATATCCTAATTAAAAATATATCCGAAACCGTAACCGAATCTGACAATAATGTTTCAAATCACTTCGGATAGGGCCAGATGCGTTTTTGCCGTTTAACACATTGGCACACACATGCCGACACATTTGCCGCGTCGCCTTCGTATTCGTTTAGATGTATTTATTTTTTAATTTTTAAACTTTTTATTCCATGATTATAATACTTAGAAACAAAGTCAAACTGTTACCTTGTAAATACATTATAATATTTTTTTTAAAAAGTTCTAAATCTTCTAATATACGTAATCGAAATTATCTGAAATAATCGGATAATCCGAAATAATTTCATATCCGTAACCGTAAACGAACGAAACACTTCTTAAATTTCCATCCCACAAGTATATCTCGTTCTTTCTGGGTCCATGAGGAACTCCTTACCTCCGAGCATCCGAGAATGTAAAACCATTTCAGCCTTCAAAAGATCTGTCAAAAATCACTATTTGTTAATTTGTTTGGTAATTGATCAATAGTTAATTTATTATTTATATAATGTTGTATACTGTTGATATTTTTTACGTATTTTCCACTTATTCAGTTATATTCTATATTTTTATAGTATTTTATTAATATACATTTATTTATCGTATTTTTTTAAATAATGCAATAGTTAACTGTTCTGAAATACTGCTTTTCCTGTAGTGGGGCTGTCGGAAGAGATTTAGTTGCGAGATAAGTAGTTCCCTTGTATTCCGTATTCCTTGTTAACTTTTGTTTTATTCTCTCAATGTATAAATAGTTAAATAAATAATAAATAAATGCAGCGGATAGATATGGCATGCTATACTTGTCTTGTCGGTGTTGTTTGAACTCATGGTTGACTGTAAAATTAAGGCAAAAATATATTTACATATCTTTAATATACGATGTAAAGTCGATATTTGTATGACAAGTTTTTGCTGTACCGGAGTGATGATAATTAAGTAAGGAGTGTTACAGGATACGATATCGGATTGAATAGGGATATATCATGATATTTCCTACCAGTTCTCTCCGACTGAGTTCAAAATCGAATAAAGTTATAATTTTCCTGTTAAATATGACGAAATGCGTGATAAAAATTGACATTAAGGTGAGTAACGAATCCTTATAAGAAGCAGGGGTTACACACCTGTCAATGATTTGAATATAAATGAACTACTCCTAATTTTTTTTAATGTCCTTCTTTACATTAAAAAATATCTACTAAAGTTAAGTACTAAAGTTATAAAACAATTTTTAAACTTTTGTCTATTGAACGAATAGCGCTAGTAAAAATAATTTATAAATTATTTTCAAATTAAATTTTTTAGTATAAGGTAAGGTAAGTATGGTGTTTCTAAAACTTTTAAAAACTTGGGAGTAATTGAAGTCCCACTTTATTGAATAAGGGGTTGGAAGTAGTTCAAGTTCAGGGAGTTCTCTGATGGCAGAAGGGCTCCGATGAGATTAAAAAGAAATAAAGACTGACCTGAGGTTTAAGACCTAAAGATCTTAATCGACCAATATTGCCAATCTTTATTTCGGCTATCTTAATAATTAAAGTTTTACGATGATTTACGTCGTAAGTACTTTTATTTTCATAAATCCTCTATATCAAATATAGGGACATAGAGTAAAAAATGTTTGTTTTCGCTGAAAGAAATACCGCATAATTATTAGCGTTGTAAGGCTTCTAGCGAAGTCCGATGCTCGGCCGGGTTAGTCGACTCCCGTCAGTCCCCCTTTAGTAATTTGTGTTACGTGGACGATCAGCACATACTTGTCTAATTAACATAGAACGTACTTTAAAAAGTAGTAAGATTGGACTGCACATCAGCCCAAAATACCTTAAGATTAGAGATTCTATATATTATTGGTGAGTAAGCTTATAATGATTTTATAAATTAAATTAGTATTATTACTTTGCAACAATCCGCAGGCACAGTGTGTGATGTTATATACTTCTATACATACATGAAACCTCCCTCCCTTCCACAAAGGAAAACATGCAATTATGATAAAAGTATATACCATCACATATACCGTCACCAACACGTGTTTCGCTCCGAAACAGAGCATCATCAGGGTGCCTCACCCTGAATAATATTATTAATAATTAATAACAATATTAATAACAATTAAATTAATAATAATGAATTTCCGCAAAGTAACGCCTGATAGTATCAACTACATCTTATAAATCTCCTAAAGTATACATACATAACCTTTGTTTTAAGAGTGTTTGGCAAAATTATCTCATAGAGAGTTCCTAAACGTATGCTGGACTTGTTGCTAAAAGATCTGGTGATGCAACACGTGGATGTCTATACCAATGGTGGTTACTAATGCATAAGTGTATGGTTGTGTGTACATCTTTAAGTTCGAGCATGGAGAAGTTACAGCCAGCAGACAGAGCGTGTGCGGTACCTATGTATATTCTGCTGATCAATAAACAAGACAATGACGTTAAATCATATTAGGTTCTTTGAAGAAATAATCCCATTAACCAGTGACTCATTTCGAATGGGACTACTTATTATCGAAATTTAATGTAAGACGATTGATGAAAAGATGTGTTAACGGAAATATAAGGATAAGTGAGTGTTGGTTAATTGTCGGAAATTTGTAACAATAAGAACCAAGGCTTCGTTTATTTTATTTTTCGCTCATGATCGACACAATTGTAAGTAACTTTAATCAGAAGAAAATTAGAATTAGGTTTAAAAGTGATATTGGCGGAATATGAATTGTACGTACTGCTAAAAATAAATCAATATTCTTTCTTTCTTTCTTTCTTAATTGTCGAAGCAAACTCTAACAACACCATTTTTGATATAGTTTCTGAGATGACGTTGACCGCTTAACATTCGAAAAACTTGATGTAAGATTATTCGATTCGAAGATATATTTATCAGCTGCGACATAAAACCAAACAAAGAAACCAAACGTATGTTTCGATCGAAAGAAGATTTTCACAGGATAAGAGTTTAGAATTCTGTATAACATCTTCGTCATTCGATTTTCTGTTCGTTTGTAGCTTTTCCACATTTAGCGTAATTGATCATAGATAGGGATAAAGTCAATGATTTTAGGCATTTATTATAATCATTTTATGATCAGTCAGTCATGTAAGAAAATCATTTCATTAAAATACAATAATTTCACTTTTAAGTTATGATAATTATGGTAAATCAATGACAAAATTGCGGCTGTCTTGCCTAGTAAGTTATTGATCGAGAGAAGCCATGCTATCATCGGATTATTTAGTAGCTTCAATTATAACACGCGAGTGACGCGCACAGTGATAACTCTGTATACTTGTGACTCCTGAGAGATTTCTATAAGAATTTCAAAGGTAACGTTTTTCCTAATTCACACTTTGGTACGGACTAACTAATTTACATTCGTTTTGAGTTTTGTTATTTTGTTATCGTAACAGATGATAGATGAGCAAATCCCCTGCTAGCTATTTTTTGTAGCCACCGGCCAATAAATATTTGCAACAGAATGGGCCAACGCGTGGTTGGCCAAAAAGGAAGTATTTACTCGTTTGTTAAATAGTTGGCCAGTATTGCATTGAAAACACGTTAATACATTTTGCAGTTGACTTTTAGAAGGAGTATGGTCTTGCACAGTTACGATATATCACCGGTATTTACGTGTGTCGTCGGAATGAGAGTGGCACAGAGTCGTTGTTTCGTCCATATTTGCTGGCATGGCTCAATCCGCTAACTTTACCTGTGGAATTCTTCGATCATTGTTGGGGAATGTCTATCTACCGTAAACCATAAGTCATTGTAACCAGATGTTAGAGTCAATAGGAATTTTTGGCATCGAATATGGTATTCAGCAATTGTCCTAATCATCGATCGAAAAATTAAGCTATTAATAGGAAATAATAGCTAGCAACTAGACTAGACAATAGCCGTACCCGTGGCTATAAATACGGCTTAGGTTGTAATCATAGACTGTAGGATCAAGGAGAGAAATAAGAAATGTTATTAACATCTCTTTTTAACCTTTAAGCAGCGAAGAACGCTGCTTACGCAGTTACGTGTTATATTTTTAACTTTGCGCTCTTGGATTCAATAGTATTCGTTAAATTACAGGTTGCAATACAAAGGGCTCGTTGATTGGTGATATTTATAGGAACTTTGCTTACAACTCATAGATAATAAATAATGGCGGAATCATCTGGGCTCCGACAACGACGAACATCTGCTTTGGCTCTAAACGCTGATGCGGGAGGCCAGGTCCGACAAGGAGAAGCCGCCCAATCTCCAACATCGAGGACAAACAAATTTAAATCCCTATCGGAATTTAAAAATGAACAACAGTCTTTTGATTTGTCGGTATGTAAATTATTAATTTGTCTGTTGCATAAAAATTGTATTGTAAAATATAATGAATTATTTATTGTATCTGCATTTCATTAAAACGTCTATATGCATGCATTTCTTTATAAGGATTTTTTTGCTTCGAAAGTAACTTGTAACTTATTTTTATGGATTTTTTATTTCATTTCACTTTCTTATCAATAAGTAACCTTTTTTTTGCCAAGTACACACCATCATAGGATGTATAACATAAACATAAGATTTAATATTATGTTCAACAGTCTGAAAAGCCTACCACACATGTGATACCTAAACGATTATTTTTAGAATTATTGTTTGTATGTCAGAGTGCACCTGACTAAGATCCGAAAATAACCGTTAAACTGTCAATAAATTGTATTATCTACTAGTCTTGTGTAAAACAAGAGAAAAAATTTAACAGTTTATGAATTTGCTAGATTATGATTTGCTCTCTATTATTAAAACAATTAATCGTTCGGGCATATTTGTTCGAACAATTATCTCTAGACCTGAATTTTAATTCTGTACCTACGCATTTATAATTTTTCAGTGATACTAAATAATTTATTACTAGCATTGGTCAAAAAAAAAGTCGTGAGAAAATTTGCAAGTTCTCCCTAATACACTTAAAGTTCTCAAATCATTTCAGTTTCATTTTCTTAGGGTACATTTTACGATGTTCTTTTGATACTACCGCTTAGCACTGAAAATATTTCTTTAAATATAAAAATGTTTTATAGTTGATTAACAGCGACAATGGTTGCAAATGTATCAGACTGTTTAGGTGCGCCAGCATCGGGAGGGAGACACAGAGAGAGAGAAGCAGACTAGTTAATTTTGTTTGTCTATTATTAGGCGGAGCAAGTGGATGAATGTGACGAGGTAGAAATTGCATTTGATTCCGACGACGAGGGCCCGGACGAGGTGACTAAACGTCCAGTAACACCTACGCCTCTTCAAGATTTCGGCGACAGTGTCCAGCACCGTGAAGGTTTCACTTAATTTGTTTTTTATACATTTAGGCATTCTCATTATGTAGTCTGGAATAATTTTTTTCTACTTTTACGACCATATTAAAAAATTAATGCATTGGTTCGCGCAGACCTTTGTTGCAGGATATTAACCGATATCTTACGGAAACAGTAGTGAGCGTATATCTGCGAAAAATATATTATACAAATACAGTTAGTTTGAATTTGTAAAGTATTCAATGTAGCCAACATTTTCATTATCGTAATTCACATTTGGCGGAACCAATCGAAAAATATCTTGGATTCACAAATGCATTCAACACGAGGTATTGTTTTACAATTTGTCTGCAGTGTAACTCGTAAACTATTTATAAATTAAAGTTGATTAAAGTCTTAAAGTTTATACACTCACTACCCCGCACTAGGAATCCCTGTGTTGCGGGTAGCATGGACATACACATACTATATCACGTCACAAACACCCACGTCCCGAGAAAAAACATTTGTCACATAAATTTTCCGTCCCGGTCGGTAGGCGGAGTCACTTCCGACTGGATTATGGGGTCTTCAAATTGGGCTTGTTGTTTGTACAATAATTTGTTACTAGTTTAGTAATACATGTGATCCCGATGTCTTGTACCATCTTAGCCTTCAGCGAGTGGCAAACAACACTAGTATATTTACATACGTTTTTATTGTATTCGTTAAAATACCGTTCACGTTTAGTTAATATTAATAAATATAATGTCTCATTTACAAATAATTTTATTTATAACAGTTCCCATGACAGCCAAGGAATTCTTGAAGGTAAGCCCAGCGGAACAAGACTGTTACACGGACGTTTCGGATGCGGAAACCGACAACGAGGAAGAAGAGTAAGCCTATGTGAAGAAACTGTAATTTGAATTCATATTGTTATTGCTGTTGTCGATCGTTTGAATTGCATAGTTGTGAGTTTTCCATCATGATATCTCACACGCATCCATCTATTACGCTTTTAATTGAATTTCGACTTGAATGTACGGAATTCAATTGTTATACTAAATAGTAGTTTTCGCGATACTTGAAATTATTGGTTAGAAAATAAGAACTTCATAAAACTGCAGTAAGTAGGTATGTATGTAGCGCTATCTCCGGTCCTTGATCAGGGTAGAGCCAGATCGTCTTTGTATTACAGTTTCACTTCACGCGTTTCGTATTTATATTAAATAAATAATAATTATAACATTTTCAAAAATGAACTTTTATTGCTCACATCAATACTTATTGAATTCAATTTATTTTTTTCACATTTGGCTTGTTGGCATCTAGAGCAATCACTACGCCCAGGTAACCCGAGCTTACGTTTTTAGATATTTTAAATCTGTTGGTGAATTAGAAGTTCATCTAACTATTCACTAAAACGGGATCAGTAGCAAGTAATAAAACATTCAATACTGTATTTATGAAGAAAATTTTAAATAATTACGTTTTTACCTAGTTGTTGAAAAATTGTGCTAAGGAAATAAATGTATAGAATTCCTCATAGGGTACATACGAGTATCATGTTAATAATATAGACAAAACTTACCTAATACCTAATAAAAAAATTGAATGCGTTTTGCCATTGAAAAATTCTAGTTCGTACGCTAGTAATTAAAACGATTTTTAAATATGACTTATCAATAGTTCGTCAGACTAGAAACCTACTTACTGCATTTGTTACAGGAAAAATCATATGTATCATACTAAAATAATATGAACGTTTATAAAAGTTCGTTTTTTTATTACTTTTTATCAAAATATTGCAAAGAATTTTAATTTGATTGACACAAATTAAATAAAAGATGAGTTCTAGCAGCGACAGTGAAATAAATGTAAAATAAAACGTAGAAATTCTCTAAAATTATTTAATCTCGAGCGACGTACTTTGAATCTCTCGCTACGCTTAGGATTCTACTCTAGAATTCCTTGCCACGCTCGAGATTCTACTCTAAAATCTTTCACTTCGCTCTGGATTCAAACAACCGCATTCGTCTTCAATTCATTATTTTGGTCCGTCCTGACAATTTCATTGAAATGAAACGTTTAATTATAAGGCTTTTGTCAAGGTATGAGACGGTATTTGTTTGGAAGCCCACTATTATTACTGTAATTTATTCATTTAAAGTATCTAGTCGTATATATATATATATATATATATATATATATATATATACATATTCATTTAATAATAACCGCTAGAATTAAGTTTGAAAAATGTATCTTGGAATATTTATGTTACCAGTCATTCTAATTTTTACAGTCATTAAAAGTATACATTGTTACAACTCTTGTTTTTTTATTATAATCGTGTAGATCCATTAAATGTCCTCACCAGCTAGAATTCATATTTGTTCTAATGTTTGAATCGGTTCTCCTGTGCCAATGAGATAAAGGTTGTATTTTTATGCTGAGTGACAAAATAATTTGGGGCATACGGGGCTTCACACACCCTTAAGCACCAGCCAGCCTCCCCTGCACGTGGTGCACCTGCTGAACAACGATGAGGTCACGGCGAACGGTCGCTGGGCTTTGTGTAATATTCCTAGTTCTGGGCTTGTTTAGGATATGTATTCAAAGGCGTATTTATTTTTCCTTAATTTAATTCTCGAACCCATTGTAGAATAGCAACAGATCATGACACTCTTGACAAGCACTTCTTTCTTGTAAGTGGCCGTATACTACAATCCTTCACACTAAATTCCTTTAAAATTATAAACAATTACAACAAAAAACAAATTAAAACTAATAAAATATTTTTTCATATTAAGTAAAAAAAATAATCCTTATAATAATGTGGTTTAAACAAACTGCATCTTCGTACAGGAACGAGATTGAATCGGTACAGGGGTGAAAATATACTTTCGCAAGTTTATCGATCTCTTAGCCCGTTTGATAGTTTATGTAAAAAAAGGTTTGGAAATCTTCTTGAAGGAGTAATAACGTGAGCAGTTAAAGAAAAGATTTACTCAAGGCGTTAATTGATGTGCGTCCATATTAGTAGTCGCGAAGCAAGACATCCTGGCGAACATTGGCACGCACGCCACTCTCACAACCGACAAAATCTGTACCGCCATTTTAGTTACATATGTACATTGAAAACAAAATACCTACAATATTTAGTATCTTGCGATGCTTCTGATTTAGTAGAGGGGATCATTATTAAATATTGGCAAGATAGACGTGCAACATTTCCCTCGTTATATAAATAAGGAGAGGCTTTTTAGTCCGAGCCTGCGACAAGCTCGCCCAGTGTTTTCTGTTGCCGGTGACAGCAAATCGGTCCCACTTAAGTATATGATGAGTGCCGAGGAACGGGCGGCTGGTGTTGACATCATGGCCTGGGCTTAGAGCGGCCAAGACCGCGAGTCCGCCACGCCGCCATTATAATTACGATGTGGTAGTCTTGAAGACGAGAGTGAATATACTTTTATAAGACAGTGCATTCAACATTTTTGACTTCACCACCTACCGTCAGGTGGAATTGTTGTTCAGCGTAGAGTTACTTCTACAATAAAATACATATAACCCTATCAAAATCTTTTTAGTATTTAATCATATAAACAAATTGGATCTACGCCGCATGCGCCGCCGCCGCCGGTTGCAGGTGAGCGCCCACCGCCGACGATTTAAGGCATCGACACATACATCTAATCCCGCCGGCGCTTGCGTGTCGGTGGGCGGCCGCTCGCCTGGCTAGCTACGACCGTCAAACGTGTCATACGCGTTTCGATCAATGTTGTATAGCCAATAATAATTCGGGGACTCGCTTCGTTTAAGGTCGGCAAAGCCTCTGTGATGCCTTTAAAGTCCATTGACGCCGGTGATCACTTATAAAATCTTCTTAATAAAATTATTGATCAAATTTTCCAACATTTCTGAAACGATTGCGAATAATCGACATTTTATCGGGATGTTATTGGGTTACCTCCCTTAACAGGAAAAATATACGATACTAAACACAGTTTAATCAATTCGAATTCTAAAATGTTTACAAAAAGTCTTATCGCTATTGACATAGCATCGACGTAAATATTAATTACTCAGACTAGTTTGATGATAGGGAAGTGTCTATGTACAGAGAAGTCAAACTCCGGCGGCGCAGTGGAGTCCCGCTTGTGGCCGCCCGCTAACAGTTTCAAAACTACGAAATTTGTTTTGGCCACTTTAAGGAGATCAGTCACCTGCAACAAAATTAATAATATAAATTATCTATACAAATATTATAAAGAGACAGTGCTCATTTTGTAAGTTTATGTTAATTCTGGGACCACTACACTTATTTAAAAATGTTATAATGATGATGATTTGTGTTAATTAAATGTTGTGGTCCGCTTGTTGCTAATAAAATAAAATATTAAAATATATCAATAGATTGCCGATTCAGATTTTTATAAAATTTAATTGTTTGTTACGTGACAAACAATGTAAGTAATGAAAATAACTATTTATAAATAATTGGGTCCGGCTTACGGCCGCCAGTTGAATCTTTGCGTTCACAACTAGAAACACACCGGGAACAATTGTTACTTTTTTATCGGGAGTTTTGTGATTTTTCATATTCAACTCGTACACTTAAACTCAAACTGAACATTGCACGAACATTCGTATAGTAGTTTTTGAGATTATCGCTTTTAGACAGACAGACATAAACTTTGTTTTATAGTACTAGTTTTTGTTTTGTTTTGTTTGTTTGTTTTATGTATAATTCTTTAATTCATAAATGGGTATATCAAATAGATTATATTTAAATTATTTATACGAGTGTATGTCGACTTCAAATTCTGATTTGGTGATGGTTTCGTCCAAAATAAGAGAGCATAAGAGAACACAAAAAAAACAGTGAAATACTGAAGAAAATACCTCTTGGTCAGGTGTAGTGATCGTTTCCAGCAGAGTGCGAGCTTGCTGGAAATGCTTGCAGCCACCCAAGTACAATATAACCGGATTCTCATATCTGAAACAAATAGTATAACCAACTATATACGGTAGCTCGCCGCGAGGTCTGTCGCGCGGAGATCCCGTGATGAAGGTAGTGACAGCTAGCGCTATCGGCGCTACTATATATGATTATTATATTATATTAATTATATTATATATATATTATATATGATATTACTTTAAATCCACTTTGGTTCATTATACAGGGCTGTTTTGATAAAATTGTTATATGATATATTGCTACCCGACACAAGTTTGTTTTCTTGTGATAGATAGCGTGATACAGCCGATTGACAATACGGAATTTGTATGGATACTTAAACCTAAATTCTATATTAGGAACTTTTTTTTCTTGACATGAATTACATTACCATACTATAGAATTCGGCGCATACTTTGAAGTACATTGTTCTATTAAATCGTTCTGCTGATTAAATACTACACATTCTATATGTTCACTCACTGAAGTGGTTGCGTCATCTCACAGAACTCGTGGTAGTGCACTTGTGGGGGAGTGAGCACAGAGAGGGGGGCGAACCGATGCTTGTAACGGACCGCTTCGTTGTCGAACTTGGACATCGGCTGCTGGATCTTGCCTTGCAGCTTGAACGCCACCAATGCCTGTCGGTCTACAACTGTTACAGTACCCGGTACACATCAATGTAGACATACCTATAATATGACAGGAGCTATAAACGACAGGTTCTATGTTGCCATAATTTTATCAATACCCACCATAATTTGCTAACACTAATATTCGATAACTTTATATTGACTCTGACTGACCACGAGGGGTTCTGGGTTCGATTTTCGACGAGGGTAGACATTTACATGGCAGATAAATAATAAATAAATAAATAAACGTTCACACACTCACACCCCCGCACTAGGATTCCCTGTGTTGCGGGTGGCATGGACATACACAATTATCATATCACAAACACACATGACCCGAGAACAAACATTTATCTGTCACATAAATATCTGCCCCGGCCGGGAATCGAACCCGGGACCCCACGCTCGACAGGCAGGGTCACTACCAACTGGGCTACGGGGTCGTCAAAATAATGGTTCTCATGGGTGTTTGTAATGTCATATTCGTACAAGTCCATGCCATCCGCAACACAAAAAATCCTAATGGGACCCCCCATTAAGTAAGAGTGTGAACGTTTAATATTATCAAACGATAACCAGTCATTTCAAGAAATGGTCAAAAATTCTATAATGTCATCAACTCTGCGATCGGCCTGCAACATATATCTTTATAGGAGAGGAAAAACCCTTGTACACCTTTTATTCCTCTATTTGTCAAACGATTTTCTTTATTTTTTGGTCAGTTTAATAGTTACCGACGAGCTTTATTGTTATCAATAAAACTGGAAATAGACTGTTATTTTAAGATTAGTGTCGAATTTCGACAACTTGGCGAACACTAGTAGATATGAACCCACGTTACCTTGTAATATCCCCCGCACATGTTCTGCATGACCTGGCACATGAGGCCCTCCCTGGCATAAGGCCTGGTGCGTCGCTTCTGCTTGCGCGCGCAACTTCGTTTCGCGTCCGACCGCTTCGCCGCTTCCCCGGCCAGACCCTCGGCTCGTCCCAGCGCCGACACTAGCCAGCCGTACAGAAACTCGTATAGGTACCTAAGAAACAAGACGAAAATTAAAATAACAAGCCGTTACAGTCTATTGATTTAAAAGGTCAAGTATAAATTACTTAACTTACGACTCAGTCCTCGGTCAGTACTCGAATAGTTTTGCGATGTTAAAACAAAATTTTCAATGTTTCAATATTACGTAGTTCGAACGTCAACGGACCCTTTTCGAATTCTGCACCTACATATCTTTAATTTACAAAGTGCATTATAAACGGAATTTTGGTTTGTATTGGTAAATGAAAACAATGTGAGGGATCTGCATACCTGATAGTAGAAAATTTTGTAAATGCAGTCTGACGATTTGCATTTGATTAGAATAATCGACTATGGCGTTCGTCCCGCACATTGTGAGAAGAAAGTCGAGCTTTTAGTTTGACAGTTATGGGCCGTGAAGATGATGATGATGTGATTATTGTGCTGTGATGTAATTTCGCTCTCCAACCGTGGTTGGATCCAGTGGGATTAGTGGTTCTCAGCTCTCTTGCTACTACAACTACGCCCTTAATGCCAAAATGTTACGCGTGGTGTAGACACAAAGTTGTGGGTAATAACAATATCGTATCCATTGTATTTATAGAACGGAGACATGTGATAAAGACTGACCAAAATATGTAATGGTACTCGTGCACGCTGTACAGCTCGAGCTCGAGTCCGGAGAGCAGGTACGCGATCATGACGCG
>PDGT01000063.1:613030-638717 GCA_003671415.1 Megathymus violae | reverse complement strand
CCACGCTCTCCGCCTGACAACAACATACATTTTATTATCTAAGGCTACAACGCCGCTTATGTTGTATCATAGTCAAGTGCTGACTATTGATACTGTTTCGGAAATTGTACTTTAAAATACCTTATACATTAAATCTGCCTGTTTATAGTGCCATTAATAATGTTAACGGAACTGTTATTTTCTTACTGAATGAATATTTGCAATGGATGTCCCCTCAGTAATTTTTGTTATTTATCTCGTGTTTTTAGTAGGTACTTAGTTATTGCTTATTTATTATTATTTGCACGTTCTCAATAAAATCAAATGATGTGCAGGCAGCTCAGTGAGATATGTCCCGTTGCTATAATAAAACACTATGTAAACGTTCACACACTCACGGCCTTGCACTAGGATTTCCCGTGTCACGGGTGGCATGGACATCACAAACACATGAGAACAAACATTTATCTGCCTCACAAATGACTACCCCATCGGGAATCGAACCCAGGACCACCCGCTCGGCAAGCACTGCCAACTGGACTACGACATCGTCGAACGAAATTGCAAATGGACGAATGAAAATAGATATAATATAAGCACCTCTTCTTGCAGTGGGGCAAACTCGTCAAGTAGTAACGCGAGTTTGTCGCGCTGGCGAGCACGGTTGTGGCCGCACACCTGCAGCAGCACCGCGAACGGACGCACGCAACGTATCAGGAAGTTCTCGACGAATTCACGCGCCTGTTGGCAAACTATTATACGTCACATGCGGATAGAATTGCAATATTTCTTGTAGTACAAGTGTTGATAATAATAAATTTATTGCCATCGTTTTTTCAGCTTATGCTGGCTCGGGTCATTGGTTTACGGTATTGTGATCCAGTGCAGCGTTGTTCAGCCGCTCCCTTCTCTCTCTGATCGAAGATTCAAGAGGAATCTGATTAAAGACTCCCCAATCTTCAAGCCATTTGATGGTATGCGGTCACCGCTGCTAATGCAAATCTAGAATGTAGCAGGTGCCATCGATTTGTCGCTGGCTAATTTCGAAGCGGTGTCACCGTTAATTTGACTGACTTTCTTATACTGCATCCGTAACATGGTAAAAATATGTCACGGCTGAACAACGAGGAACTTGAAAAGTTTGCTGTAAAGGAAATATTTTAGTAAATTTTAATTTATAGTATATTTATATTAAATATTTTAGATTTGCTGAATCGAATAAATATTATTTCATTACAGCGGAGGACTGAATTTTAGAATACTACTGGCCTATATTCTTATAATGATCTATTTATTCCTTTACGTTTTAATACTGGGGCTGTAACTGCATTATTGCGTTTTGATAAACAAAGGTAGATAGATACACATTCTATCCATGAAATTAATATCTTGCTTTGAAGATCTTTCTAAGATAACTAAGAATAAGCGTGTTCATAGAGAAAAAAATAATGTTTACAGCAGTAAGGACAGATAGATTACCAAGAACCGGCTGTAAGCCACCATTGTCTACAGATCTGCAGTGAAGAATGGTGGAAAGAAAAATATAAAGTGAGACTAATTATTTTAAAGTTTAAATTTGGTACTTCATTTATTATTATATTGACGCAGTGGTAGCCCATGGGTGTTATAGTCGTTCGCACAAGAGACTCGAGTTCGAATCCTGAGTGCACCTCTAATTTTTAAAATTGCTGCAATTCAAAAACATACATATTGCAGTGTTATCTATAACATTGTCATGTTGGGTGTAATCTGCCCACCCCCGCACTAGGCCACCGCGGCTCCGTGCCCGACTATGGCCTTAGCCCTCCTCATTGTGAGGGGAGACCCTAGACCAGTTATAGCTTGTAGTGATGATCATGATATTGTTATGTCAAAACATACCGGGGACGAAGTGGGACCGGACTTGGATGACAGCACGGGCGGGTTGACAAAACTCTTAATGGATTCCCGCAGAATTTCCACAAACACATGTTGGGATCTACAACCTGGCCCGGTCATGCCAGTGTGGGCCATCGTGGCGGTTGCAGCTGGCGAAGGACTGAGATACAACAGTTGTAGAGCCGACCGGGAGAGAATGCAAGCTCGCTGACGGCTGAAGTCCATGAAGAAATCCTGTAATGAGTACACATTTTATAAGTTTGAAGAGTAGTAAAATATTTTAATGGCTTGAGACCAGATAGCATTTCATGTAGTTATTTTGTTATGAAGCTAGTTGCTTGAAGTAATCATTTCCTTTATAAATCAAGCGCCATTATAAATGCCATTACATATTAACATGTATTTAAATAATAGTCCAAAGGAATAGCAATACTCCATCTAATCTATGATTGATCAGTGATAAGGCACATATCAAATGTATCAGAAATCCCGAATCACGCTATCGAAGCTTTCTTTAATATTGGCAAATACACATATACAGAATAGAGTAATTAGACCGCGGCTGCTCTTCGGGCATGATCATTTAGCCTAGCAATTATAGGGACGAAGCCTCTTTCACCCCAATAGACTGTATTTCTTATAACCTACATAGCAGTAACCTAACAAAGATCTAGGATTCATTGTACAGTTTCCACCAGGGCAAAAATTACATTAAGACGCATATTTTTCAGATCTCCAGACCTGACTGCCCCCGTGACATGACATAATAATAACTCGTTAAAATCGGCGAGACTTCTTGAAATGTACGAGCTCACGTGGACGCATATAGCAACGTATTCATACGCACCAGCGCAGTATGGAAGTTGGTGCAAGACGTTATTTTCCAGGCGTGTCGCAACCTCGCGACCAGCTCGTCAAAATACTGAAGCGCTTCACCGCGCGGCTTGATACGGGTGTACCGCGGGAACGTTGGCGGCAGCAGACGCTGGTTGATCATAGGCTCGAAACCCATTGGGTTTGGCGCATCGGCTGAAAAAATTGCGCAACATTAAACGATATGGTAGGGTACGCTTGAGGCAGTCCGCGTAGGCTTGTAACTTTGTGGTTTTTATGACTAGCGAAAAAGTAGACGAGCCGTCTGATGTTACGCAGTCATTGTCGGCTATGGACATGTGGAACCCCAGAGGAATCGCCAATGCATCGCCGGTTCTGCAGGAGAGCTCTTTTTACGCCTTTGTTGGAGAACACTATGTCATAGCGCCCCGGGAGGTCCTCCGAAGGTAGCTCATTCCATTTACACGTACGCGGTAGAAAAGATCGCGAAAATCGGACCACTACGAAACCAGTTGATGTGTTATATTAATATGTATATATGTTATTTATCTATAAATTGTATTTACATATAGTATATTGTACCTATCCTTATTTTATTCTAATAATATGTACCGCCTTCGTCGCTTCTCAATTTTGCCTGACGGTTGATTGACAGAGAGTGCTTGTAGCATTAAGTCCGCCTTTGTACCATTACTTTTTATGGTTCAGAAGAAATAAATAAATAAATAACAAGCTAGTTAAGATAGGAGACAACTCGGGAATGTACTTTTTGCTTTCACTACAGGATTACCTCCTGGCCCACTCGATTTCTTGATACCGAAGGACTACAGAACCCGTTTGACAGATATGATTAAGTAACAATAAACTTACAATTCTCCTCTGGCTGAGTTCCAAGGCAAGCTGTCTTTAGGATCACCTTCATAGTTTCCGAGCAGCCATTCAAGAGCGCCACGCAATCTGCACCCGAGTTGGAATCCCGTTTGGTAATCAACAGTAGCGCTTGGTAGAACATTCTTGTGAATCTGATGCGAGCAGCCATGCCTGCCCATACGTTATTGCCCTGAGAATAACAAAATAATATTAATACCTTCGAATCTATGATAAACCTTACAGTCTAAGGTAATCATAGGAGGCCTTGGAGTAGCTTATAAATATCCAACACTCGAGTTAGCTAGCATTTTCTTGATCAGTCCAGTCAAGAATGTTAAGACTTGCAGTCGAGGCATATGTTCGGAGGAAATATTTTTTTATTTTTGTTGTCAAAAGCCAAGAAATATTACATTGATGCTTGTGTCAATTTAAGAGAAGACAAGTTACCATTTCTACTAATATGATAAAGTATGATATAAGGTACAAATCGGAGCATAGCTACTTCCAAAAATCATACAGATTACTATTTGTTGCATCAAATATTCATGTGTGATGTAGGGAACGCCAGGCTGATATGCAGTACATAGGTTGAAGCTACACATTGGTACGTTTGAAGTTTATGAACTACCCAATTCATAATGTGCTTACTTCATCTTCATGCTGTTTGGCCATTTTGTTCAATTCCTCCTCCTGCTCCCGCAGCATTCCAATACATCTTTGTTCTGTAAGTTCAAGACTAACATCGAATGTGTTACCCGAATGCGGATTTGAGCCCAGGCGGTAACCATACCCCATTGGTAGAAAGTCTTCTTCTTCAAATACTTGTGCTCTGCAAATCGCAGGATACTATAAGGGTTCATTTACAAGATACAACAGGGACTTGAATATTATTATAAAGTTTAAGTTATTAGTACAAAAGCACTGTAGATATATATTTAGACATTTTCAGATGCAGATAACAGTGGTTTTATTGTTATGAGTGATTCTTTCCAGACAACCAAGTTTTATGAGTTAAACAGAGATACAGGATGGGCAGAAGTAAACATAATACATCGTAATTTGAGATTCAATAAATTAATGAAGGTTCAATTAATTATAATATGAATTTTTAAAAAGTTTTTTCTTTATTTCTGTTATGGTTAGAATCAAACTACAACATTTATGATAAGTTTAGCTTTAAAACAAATACTTACTTATTAATACAGTCCCTTATAGTATCCAACAATTTGTATATAGCAATACAGAATGCCTTTAATGTTTTGTTCCTAATTGAATGAGGCTGATGTAGGTAAAGATTGGTAAAAACCGTTTGTGCAAGGGAGTGACCTTCTAGCCATGTTACCAGACAAGCCAAAGTTGCATCTACTATACCAACAACCTCACTTGGTTCCAGATCACTTATCTTAAGTTTGCCACACTGAAACAATAATAGTACTTTATTATGAATCTATGTAACAATAAATTTAAAATCAAATATTCTATTTAACCTAGGAAAGTCGATCTCAAGTGACCTGTACTCCATTAAAATTGCTCCTACTAAAAACCAAATTTTCCATTTGAATTAATTTATTTCTCTTAAGAAAACAAGCTGTTCCTGCAAAATGATGGTCCACAGAACAACACATTTTTGTATTAGATAATATCAACTAGATTAATAGCCCATGCCATTATCAATAAAATTTATTCTAGTCTGAGATTGTGAGGTATTTGATTATATTCATAATTATTATTATTTAGTCGTATTTACAGCAACAGCTTTTTGAAAGTTAAGAGGCCTAGGATTTCCTCTATTGCACAGCATCCCTGCATCCATTTTAGGGTCCATCATTTCAATGGCAGACATTGCCTCAAATAGCCCAAATAGGTGCCCATCATGCAACAATTCACCAAGTTGCAGATCTGGAAAGGAAAATACATTATCCAATTATATTGTAGTTTGGAAGTCTCAAGTAACAGTAAGAAAAACTAGTTTAGATGTAATATTTAAAATAATTACTTGGTGTCTAAACTAATCATGTATGATATTTAATTTCTTATAGTCCTTCAAAATCTTTTGGACTCCTCTGCAACTATAAGTTGAAACTTGAATGTGTATTCACATAAGTTCGTGCAACTTGAGGTTCTCCAAAACAAAATTATTCATTTGTATAGCTACATTATCACTTTGTTCATGTATGTGTTTAATTTTTTGCTTCTACTAATATTGGAAAATTATGGCAAAAAAATGACTAAAGAAACATCACAGAGTATCTTTTAAGTCATTATCAGGGTGTAATTTAATTTTGTGAATCAATATTCATCCACAAATAACAAGATGATTTTACCTTTTATATGGGTAAAGAAATCAGAAGTAATGTCAACCCAATTATATGTGACTTCCGGTGGACTTACTAATGACTCCATAGTCCTGTAAAAAGATTTAAGATTGTAAAGAATTCATATCAAACCATTAGGTACACACTTTACAGTACCATAAAAGATATAATTTATTGTACCCGAAAAGAAATACATATTTAGAAATAAGAGATAAACATGGTGTAAACCCTTAGTTCCCAAAGTGGTCTAAGTCTAGGTGTTTCATTTTATTTTAGAAAAAAATCTATAAATGTTCCTGTTCATCCCTAGTAAATTTTTTAGAACCATCTTTAGGTTTCCATTGAATCCATTGCTTAAGAGCATCCCACAATTAATTTTTGCCAAATAATCAAAATCTTCGGGAAATTTTACCATATTTAGTCTCACCTAGAGTATCATTAAAATTTTTGTTAAAAAGCTTTGAAACCCCAGTTCTACTTCTGCATTTTTATTTGCGTTTGTGTAAAATAGTTTCGAAGTTAGTAATTATAAAGTGACTTTTCAAACAAAAATATTATGTTAATTTTAAAATAAGCACCATGTAGACAGAAACATTGTCACAAGAAAAATCTATCCTCGACTTGAAAACATTTCCACTAAAAGTGTTAACTAATTAACAAAAGGGTAATATGTTATAGTAATAACTTTGATTGATTTAATACATTTAATTTAATTTAATAAAAGAAATGTATGGGGTTGCTGATGACTGCCAATATCGGTTGGTACTATGCACACACCTCATGCCTTTTGAGGTGATAAGGGACAAACCCTTTTATTGCTATAAGGCTTTTAAGTGTAACTTAGTTTTTAAGGCTTCCGATTAAATGATTTTGATTAACAATAGTGTAGTCTTATGACTCAAGAATAAAAATATTAGTTTAGTTTTGAGGTAGTAAAAATGAGTTGAATCTTGTCAAAATACCTTAAAGGACTGATACTTTTCCATTTATATTATATTCAATATCATAATATTATAAATGAAGTTGTCCCATTAAAAATATTTATAGTGAAAGAAGTTGTTTGTTTGGAATATAATATTGTTTTTGTGTAGATTAGTTATTGACTAACAGGTGACACAAAATGATATATTATATTCACCAGGATTTATTGTTTTTGGTAAAAATGAAACTAGTTAAGAAATCATATACACAATAAGAATAGTTTGACTATGTTTTTTTATTTTAATACACGAATTCGAAACATACGAACCTTTTCATAAAAATAATAGTCATGCAAATATGTATCCTTTTTCTATATACAAAGGTGAATTAATTACAGATTAATCCCTTTATTAAATTGTTGTACACATTTATAGCGAGATTGCAATATAAAAGCTACAAATATAAAATAAAAGCTATAAAAGATACAAATAAAGTTAGCAAAATACGAAGATTTGCTTGCATGTTTACTAACCTGTCACCATCATAAAATTCCTCATTATCACCCATTTCATAAATTGCCGTGTGTATAATATACTAATATATGGATTACCTAGAGTATAATTAGTTATATATTAACCTATCACTGATTTTATTTCAATTCTTAAACCTATGAAATAAATCCATAACATTTTACACCTACAGAAAGGCGGGTGTACCACAGACTAGCTACGGGTATTCGATCTGTATCAATATGCTGAAGAAAGATATTCATTCCGATTTTCGTATCGATACAACAAATTATGGTTCACTATTGCATTCATCATAGTTACAGTAAATAACCGAAAAATCGCATAGAACACAAGTGACTTAAAAGTACCTATCTAAATATAAGACACACTCATCATCAGTACATAATACAAGGCAATAAAATGAGAAGGATCATATCTACATTTTTGTATAGTAGGACATATATATTATTTATACTAATAAATAAAATTGAAGTGTCAGTTTATAATATTAATATAACCACTTTTTACTACATGCATATGAATGTAGATACGGTACATATACCAAAATAACATTTTTTACAATTTTTGTCTGTCTGTCTCTTTGTTTCGGCTAATCTCTGAAATGGCAGGACCGATTTTGACGGGACTTTCACTGGCAGGTAGCTGATGTAATAAAAAGTATCTTAGGCTACTTTTATTTCTACTAAATAACTTTTTTGTTAAAAATAAAGTCGCGGGGACAGTTAATATATATATTATTTATATTTTATTCATTCATAATAGTATACTTAGCTTGTTTCTGTTACTATGTTCTTCAAATTTGAAATTTTTCGGCACAAGTTGGTAAAGATGAAGCAGAACATTTCAATAAGTGCCGAAGTTTAATGGATTTAAAAACACTTCGTTCTGGGCGTTTCCGGGCAATCAATTTAATGTGACCAGACTTAGTAGTTTTGTTGAGTATTAAACTTGATTAATTTTTTACCTTTATTGTATTGAATACATTATGATATCGTGTGTCTCAAAATTATCCTGAGTTCGTTTCGTTATCCATTCTGTTAATATTTGTTTTTGTAACGACTAATATATTTTTTACATGAATAAAACAAGCCTTGCGATAGTATCTTCAGAAAATAAGTTATTATTAAAACACGAGCAATTCACAAAAATAATTGTTTTTTTTATATATTCAATTTAATGCGCCTTCTTTTACATCGTACATATCTTTTTTATTTATTTCAAGTAAATGTTAAAATGAAAAATATTTCAATTGAAATACGTGAGGTCTGGATCGATACACTGTATAGTATAGAACTAATTTGATTGATACAGCGAGTTGCAATCTATTATGATTCAAAATTTCGATACAAAACGATCGGATCGTGCATTCTTACCACACACGAGTTAGATACTTTATACTCCGTGAAATCTCTTCCTTAGGGATTAGATACCATTATCTCATTCATTAGCACAGAGTACATTTGTATATACTGATATTTATTAGTACAGGTCAGTTAGAATTATGAGTATTACCACAGAGTACCTTATATATACTGAGAAGTATTAGCACCGTATTACACGAATACACCAGGATAGTTTCAGGACAGGTTCTTAATAACTCATTTATTCAAAATAAATGAAGACGTTTTGTATAATTTTAAAAGTTGAAAGTTAGGTAATAGAGTGAATTTGTTAAAAGTGCTTTGTTATATTAATCTGGTATAGGCGTATAGGGTCTCGTCTATTAAACAAAACCAATAATAGAAAATTAAATATATTTAATACTAAATTTAAATGGAGATTTTGTCGTTGTCTCTGCATGCTCCGTAACCGTGTCGTAAACATCGCTGTCGAGCTGAGGTTGTTCAGTTGTGGTTGCACTTGCATCAGGGGATATATTTATTTGACCTCCAGGTTTCGATAAACCAATACCATCCGCTCCCATGTCCATACAATCGAAATGAAGAATCTGTAAGGTTGACAAATATATATACATCGGCGTGGATGAAAAAGAATTGTTAAACAGATGTATGTAGGTAGATATTATTAAAGATAAATTGTTCTTTAATCGCGCCCAAAGAAGTTTTACTCCAAAAAATGTTATTCATCCTTTGAAATTCTAATCCCAACTCCGAAAGCATTAGAAATTTTGCCTATGTATCCGTTGACCCACGCAAGGATTACCATCTGTTTTTTATTCATCTCATCACAATGTTGTCCCAGATAAGCTTTGTAGTTTTTACAGAAAGAGATTGTATAAAAAAATATGGGACTTACTACAACAGGGGCTTTGTCCAGTCTGGTATCCATGTCCATGCAGACGTGTAGCTTTTGTTCGACTATGCTGATGTCGTACAGTCGGACACACATGTCAACAAGTCCTGGTGGTAAGTAGGGTACTGGGATAGGCACGCACAGCGGTGGTGGGTTTCGAGCTGAAATTTAAATATGAATTATGAAATTAACTTTTAAAGTTGTTGTCCGGGACTTCCTACGTGGCGGCGCCCTACTCGAGGGTGTGCGGCCCACGCGTGGGGATTTCGGGACTCGAGGTAACCCTCCTTACCCGGGCAGTGTACTCGAGGGGGTCAATAACCTCCTGGTGACGTAACCCCCGCTGTTTAGCGGGGGTTTTTTAAAAGAGTAAACAGTAATCGATCTTAACTGATCACAATAATTCTGTAGAGTACAATATCTTTTTTACTAGTCTGTGGTCCAACATTTGTACCGTGTTATAACTTTATGAGAAGTAAGGATACTTAGATACAATGGAATTGATTGACTCCACTGTCAAGATAAGTTTTAACGTTAAGGTATATTACCCATACGTATAACAATACATCCATAAGTTTTTTTTAATATATATAACTATAAATTGTTTTCTTGTATTAGAGTACTCCTAGCTGGCTACTACATTAATGTTAAAACGTCTGCATCGTACTGCGTCAACACGTTCACTAAAAAGAAGCAAAACGTTTTTCTTACCAGTTACGTTGTTTAAACTTATGTCATTTTCGTAAGATTTTGAATGTTTTAAAGGTTTTGAAGTGACTGGAGAATATATACTTTTGATTATACTTAAGTACGACAGGTGCTATTAGGATTGAACAGAAAAACAGGGAGAAACAGAGAAACTTGTCTTTCTATACACTCGGATTCATGATATTAGTCTCATATTTCGATTGTTATGAACATTACGTTTTTATTATAAGTTATATCAATTAAATTAATTAATAATATGTGTTCATTGTTAGTCCAAACACTCACAGATTTAACTCAGAGACTTACTTGAAAACGTGTCCTGGTAAACGCTCTTGTTACTCATTTTCACTTCCATTTTTATGAAAGAGTCGACAGGTTCATAGCTAAGTATTACGCAAGCTGAAATTTAAAATGAATCCACTAAATATGGACACACATTTAACAAACAATCAATATCAGGAATCAAACATGCCACTGTCACTACTGGGAATCTTTATTTTTTCTAAATTTCGCTCAGTAGGCAGGTCTACGGTGATACAGTAGTATTTTATAATAACACAAACAAAATTGATCTTTGTCATAAATGTATAATGATTAATGCATTTATTATTTAGTAAGATAAATAAAGATAAGGTGATGTTTGTAGGCTAGATTGTTTTATCCGTAATAGTTTTATAAAATTGTCTTTTACTAGTAGGACCACGTTTTTGCTTAATGCATATACTAAGTTAATACTTACTGAAAATTAAGGATTTTTTTTTAATTTAAATTCATAATTATCTATAGATAGTAAAATGTACTGATAGTTATAGTAGGTAAGCTTTTGTTATGACGGAATAAATATTTTTTTTAAAAATTGCCAAAGTAAAAATGTACTGAAAAAGAATTGAGTTAGATATTCTGTGATATCAAAATATAGATACTGTCGATTCTTATTTAACACTTACTTTGTCTGTCAAAGTTAAACGCTTGGATGCGTACTCCGGTGCAGCACTTGCATTGCAAATCATCGCAAGCACAAGGGCCCCCTTTGAAGGGTAGTCGTAGAAACCATCCCGGTCGGTACCAAGGTCTTGGCATCATTTTTCGTATTGTCTGAAACAATTATATTTATGTTAATAGCCGACAGACGAGCAGACGAGCCACCTGATGGTAAGTGATCACCGTCGCGCATGGACATCAGCAAGACCAAAGGTATCACTGATGCGTTGTCGGCCAGGAAATGAGAAGAAGGTAAGAAAGAAAGTACTGGCTCTCAAGCCCAAAGCCGGAGCACGACGAGGCGTTTGGCGGTTGACTCAAGCAAGAGGGTGGTAGCTAGCCAGGAAGGCTTCACGGAAAGATAATAATATCATCAATCACAATACTGATAATATAATCCTTACGAGAAACCCTACTACCAAGCAGTTTGGCTTCTGTCGCTTCTTACGAGACCCTGTTCTGCCAGCATGGGATTGGGGGGCAGTATTCTAGGCCGCCCCATTACGGCCAGATAGATATATAACTTCTCACGTTATTTTGTTATCCTTTTTATAGTTTTCAAATTTAATGTAGAATTTGTTTATAAATTAATTCCAGCGCCATCTATTAGACCTTAGCAACTTAGCATAGATATAACCCATCGATCGAATATGTTCGTTCGAAAAAGTTCACAATAAACTACAAACGCACCGAAGGTGGCACAGGTTAAATATTTATTTTCATATTTCTTATTATTTCTTAACAAATG
The DNA here is from genome assembly GCA_003671415.1 of Megathymus violae. Lineage (NCBI taxonomy): Eukaryota > Metazoa > Arthropoda > Insecta > Lepidoptera > Hesperiidae > Megathymus > Megathymus violae. The sequence continues at coordinate 626,700 of PDGT01000063.1, read as the reverse complement.
TCGTGTACCTAACATTTAATAAAAGATAACAAATAGCTAGAATTATTATAACGTGATCACAAAATTTAAATGTCTCCAGGAAACAATATTATTAATGTTTTATAGAGATTCATGGCTTTGTTAAGATCAAAGTTAAAAATATTTTTCACCATATAATTTATTTATAGACAATATTAAAAAACTAGGTGTAGATAAAAAAATCATATCGTGTATTATGGAATGTCACTTTAATTTCCCTTTCTGAGAAAGTTGCCGAAACGCATTCTTCAACTCGTTAATGGTACTTAATATGCCAAATATTTTAATGACTTACCAATCAGGTAAATGATTATCTTTTTCGCAAAAAAATAAATAAAAAAGGGTTAAGTCACAATTTTACGGTTAATATTTTTCATGTTACCTCATTTGTTTTGATATCGTAGTAAATAGAGAAATCTGTGACGTCCATCGCTTCATCGTAATGACCAAGGCCGGTTCGGTATTTTTTCAGCGGTTTTGAAGCTTCTGTAAAATTAAAAATAATGCCATGATTGAATGTTTTTAATTCTTTCAAATAATTTACATTAACACTGATATAACAAATTAGTTTTATGACCTCGTGAATCGCTTAAATAAACGAAATGCTTAATGTGTACCAATTGGTTAACATATGAAGCAAAACAAATGAAAATCTATGTTTCTCCTATTAAATATCGTTAAAATTGTAGATTATACAAATCTAACTTATAATAGTTGTATTTATACAAATTTAATCCTTTAATAAACAATATCATGTTATGACATTAAACTATGCATTATTATTAACGTAAGAAAACTCTAAAATTAGAATATTTAAAACATCTCACCAGCAGCAAGTAGTACGTAGAACACCACGCAAAACAAAAACAACGGTAGCCGATTCATTTTACCAAAACCTTAATTCGATTGTTATTGTCTCAAGGGACACTATTCAAATGACTACATATCAGTTCAATCACACAATCACATAAAGGATTGACTTGTATTTGTATGCAAGATGTGCCGTGCGTGAGCGCAACTGGCTTGCGGGACTTTCTAGAGAGAAACTCCTGCGCATCGCAACGGGCGCATCATCACTGGCTATTAAATATCCATCTAAGAGTCTTGCACTGATTTACGACAACTTTTTATTTCCTAATGGAAAATAAATGTTCAATACTGTTTCAATTTTTTTTTACTTACTACTTAAATTAATTTGTATAACATAACTTTTCTTAAACGGTTAACGCTTGAATAAATTTGTGTAATTACTGGAGAGTTTGATTTATGATTGTTTGATTATACATAACGGAATCTGACATTTTTACAGATAAACTACTTACTTTAGTAATATTTTGTTTATTTTCGTTTACAGAAAATACATTACCTTTTCTGAGTACTCGTAGATTAACTTTCATAATTATGGATATTTAATGCTTACCAGGTTCATATTGTTTCATGCTTACAATACAACTACAAAACTTAATAAGTAATTACAATTACTAGAAGTATTTTTTCTCAACCCAGATAAACTTATTTTAGTATATTATTACATAATTGCTATTTACAAAAAAAATGATTTAAATAAAAAATATAATTTACGTTATAACTGCAGACAAATTTATTGATTATAAATCCGTCATTCTTCTAAATCTAGTATTTCAAGTAAAGACCGAACAATATTATTTTCATCATATTCTTCAATGTCATCTTCCCCGGCATCGATTACAGCGTCAACACCACCCTGTGGGTTTGGCACCGGCAGTCCGCCACCTTCGTCAGGTTTTACCATTGCTATGCCGTTTGCGCCCATTCTAAAAAATATATAAGACTTTTAAAAGCTGCAAGTAATGTCGTACTGCACTGTAAGTTTCTCATATTTGTAGAAGTATGGTAAATAACACAAATTCCATGTTGCTCCATTGCAGACCTATTAGATTGACAATGATCATAGAGCTAACTAAAACTTTGATAATCTTAGGTTTCATAATTTATTATAATTGGATAGTCTTATGAAATTCGGAAGCATTTATAAAGATTTGCCGGATTTTCCCCATGCCTAGTTCTGCGATGTTATTATGTAGACAAAACAAGAAATTACATTTTTTACAAGCCGAACATTGCTACATCCCTTATAATATAAGCAGTTGGTTTCTGCATAGGCACCGGACATCAAACTGGAATATATATAGATGTTCTTTTTTTTTTCAAAAGATAAAAAATATTAAACATGAATTTAAACACTTGAATTTGTTTTGTGAATTGAATCTCAGAAACCAATGGATTCTAGTTGTTCTATTTAGGTCATTAGACTACTTTATAGAGAGGCAGGCGTTCAATAATACCTTTATTAAGGTGCAACCGCGATTCATAGAACTTTCTTCCGAAGTAGTTATCGAGCCTTTGCACTTTATAATCTGCTCATTATTGGTTCAGTCGGCAACGTTTTCGAGCCGTCTATTTGTTTAAGAGTTCCATAATTTCGAATAAGGTTGCTTAGAGCAATACAGAGCGCAGCTTTCTCCATAATCAAACAAAGAAAACGAAACGAATGAGACAAAGTACTTATTGAGTATACTGTTAAATAAAATTATGATAATATTATTTTCTTACCTCAGGCAGTCAAAAGTGAAATTAAACAGCTGCACAGATCTCCAGTTTCCCGTCATAGCTAAACAAAAGTGAAAGTTTCTTCCAGGAAAGAAAACGTTGTAAAATTTTGCACACACTTTTAAATTTGACAATCTCGGTGGACTTATGCAAATTGGCTTGGGATTTTTACCTGAAGTTAAACAAGATCAGGGTAATATTTTGTAAAACTAAGATAAAATACTGCAAACTCGCCTAATATTTTATAAACTCTTTACCTGACATCGAATTTTCGTAAAGAATTCTGTCATTCAAAGACATCGCAACGTCGAAAGCAAAATCGCCTGGATGGTATGTGACTTTCATACAAGCTTTTTGTTTCAATAAATCCATTACGTAGCCCGTGCAGCATTTACATATACCTAGGGAACATGTGCATCTCCTGTTATCAGGTGCCTGCTCCTGATTTTGCCGTGCGTGATACGCAACAGTAGCATTATGCTTCAGCTTTAAACGACTTAAAAAAAGTAAAGCGCTGTCTGGTACTTCCAAATATTTCTGCATTCGTATTTGAATATCACTTGCGGTCAATTTAGAAGCAACTAAAACAAAAGAGGCATATTAACTTATTATGAGGTTTGTATTATAAAGGTAAAGAAAAAAAGCACGAATACTTACTTGTAACTCGACCTTGGAACACTATTAAGAAAAACGACACAACTGTGAAACTATTAAAAAATCTCTTCATGTTGTAAATATAATACAGTCCTTCGTGAAGTTGTGCGTGCGCCGATCGCATGAGAAATACAAACGTTCCAGTTCACGAGATACAAGCCGGTTCAACGTTGGAAGCGAAATCTCGTAATCGCATCTTAGTAACTTTCACACACGATTCAAAATTAATCGGCCGGAATCTACCAGCGGTAAATATACATGCGGTAAATATAATTTGTACATGGAGAAAAATTTACAGCTTTGCAATCATCTCCGTGGTGTGCCAGAGAACTTAGTCCATGTCTTGTTGGAGTGTGTTTGTAACGCAGCCATTGAATGTAAAAAAAATTTTAAGAGCTGTAATATAATATTATCCAAACCTCAATCAAATCACTTTAAACTGTTAGTCGAACTTTACTTTATGAGATTCTCGGATCAATGTGATAAATTCTATTGCTTTGTTTTTCTTATAATTTGTATTCAAATGCGCATGCATGAAAAGCTGTTATGTTGTTGATTTAGTAGAGCGACATAGTCACTCAGTGATTAAGCTCTAAATAAAGATAAAAAAATTGTTGTTCCTTTAGGATTAAGCAAGATTTTTCATTAGAGCATGACAAATTATTTGAAATAAAAAATCTAAGTTATCTAAAATAAATATAATTGAATACAATTAATAAATAATTAGTCTTTACTCCTTCCATCAAAAAGATCACCAAATGCATCCCCTAAAGCATCTAAGGGCCCTTGATCCTGGGCTGCTCCGCCGAAAAGTCCTCCAGGTCCTCCAAAAAGACCTTCACCGTTACCACCTAGAATGCTACCGGCATTCTGCAGAAAACTTCCTTCGTCGTTATTATTTCCACTGCCAAAAAGACTAATCGGTGATGGGCCAGATGATATAGGTTTAGGTTTCAGACCAGTTTGAACTCCGGAGCTTCCAAGACTGTAAAATATTATAATTGTATAATATTATTTTATTTAAGCTTATGGCATTAATTTTAACCTATGTCTGTGAATATATATATATATAGTGTTAAATCAGTGTGCACTATTTTTTAAACAACAAATTCAAATAGATTGTGTCAGCCACGGTATCTCCAAGAATATATCCTCGACGAACAGAGAGAAAAAGGTATGATTCCTTTTCTACTTGTTTTGAACAGATGATAATTACATAAATTTCATCAAGTATTTTTTTTTATTATGTAGTTATGATTTTAATTATAATGTGTACACATAGTTATAATTTTATAATAATATGAATTCTTACCCAAAGCATCTAAATGAAGCTGAGTATATTGGGAAACCTGCAATATCTGCCTCAATATCTAAACAAGCAAATGCGTTTCCATTTCGAATACGGATATTTGAGAGTTCTGCGCAAATTCGTATAAATGGAGCTCTTCTAGGGTTGAAACAAATGGGTGGAGGATCACTGGCTGCAACAAGTGTGAGTATTAAAAAAATTGTTCCGTTTTCCAAAGTAAGTTACGTGTCAAAGCAAACTTAAGTTACCTGATACTCTTCGTCTCACAACCGTGTTATTATTAACACTCAGTCTGACGTCAAATACAAAGTCTTCCGGCACGAACGAAATATTGCCACAAGCATTCATTCTAATTCGTTCTAATATAGCTCCAGTACAACATCCACATTGACCCCTTAAGCACGAGCAAGGGAATCTAATAACTTGACCACTTACTTCTTGAACAGGCTTTTCTGTCACTACATTTTGTATAACGGGTGCTTGTGTTACGACAGGAGTAGCTGTACTGGATAAAATAGGTTCTTGAACAACATTTTGAATTAAGTCATTATTGGAGACAGAGGCATTATTAATTTGTGTTACTTGATTCTCTATTTCATCTTCCACTTCGTTTTCCTCTTCTTCTGGTACATGAATCGGTACAGTGATTGTTATGGGAGATTTAAGTACCGGGGTAGGGTCGAGTACTTGATTCCAAATAACTTGAGGAATCTTTATATTTATTACTTCATAAGCCCTGTCTATATTTTTAATTATTTGATCTGAAATAAAATGATTTTATATTTAAAACTGGCTCATTATTTTAATGTAATATAATAATATTTATATAACAGAATTACTTACTATGTCTTGCATCTCCAAAATCAATTAAGATTAGCGTGATAACTAAACAGGAAGACTTGAAGGATAACATTTCACATAAGAATTTTCACGCTTTAATTAGCATTACAACAGTTTCGCTTGGCACTCAAGTTTAAATTGCTGGTGTGCCATTTCTACTCCAACTATTTAACTGCTGTCCAGTAACAATCTTCCGATACTTATTTTAGCTGCACGGTCAATGAACATTACAAACAAGTTTTAAATTTTAATGCATTGACGAGAGAAAGTAGTGGCTTTAAATGACATCGGGAACGTGGACTGAATGCGTTTTAGGATATTCAATAGTATAATTTAAAAGATGGAAAGTGTATTATGTAAGTGACATAGTAGATTATTCATATTAATATTTATGTAATGTGTTGGTAAAAAAGGTGAATAATGGGGTTTACCATTTTTAGAATGTATTTTGTTGTTCTTAATACACACACACACACATTTATATAATATCATTATTAAAATAAATATACCTAATATTAATAATGAGTTTTATTTTAGTTGATGACATTTATTTTCGTAACAACCCGTGAGATGATATTATTATATGATTTTATAGCGATATAATTTATTTAAGCTATGTTAAATGAGATTAAATTACGTATGTCCGAGTATAATATTAAAAAAACGGTGATATAATTTTTTATAATTATTGTCAATCATCAAGTTTTATGCAATTCAATGGAAAAATAGCTAACTTGATTCTCACATTTCTCTATTGAAAAGGAAAAAATGAAAAATGATTGATTTAGGAACCAACAAATACAATAAAATCATTGCCAGTAGCTCCCAAACTAGGATTCCCTGTGTTGTGAGAAGCTTGGATTCACCCTTTCGTAAATAAATAAATGATATATACCTAATGTGTAGTTTAGCATACATGTTGATTTTAAAACTAATTTCAACTAAGCAAATTCATGCTGAGTTACAAAATCCATGTGTATGATACTTTTATATATACGTAATGTGTGTGTGTAAATTTAATGTGTATATGTGTATAATGTATACATATAAAATACATTTTAAAACGATTACGGTAATAAATTAAATAACGTTTATATAATATTAAACTTTCAAATCCAATTAAAGAAGTTAGTGTTATAATTAGGGAAAATAAAAAGATGTATTTATTTCTAATAATTATTTAATAAAATAAATAATACTTTGCATAATTTACTATTTACAATAATTTTATTTTTTATTATGATAAATAAATAAATAAATTAACAGTCTAATTAAAATACCCTATAAAATCTTTATGTCATACATTGGACCAGATACCTCGCATCATTTTATTTTGTCTCCTACGCATACCTATACTGTCACCTAAAGCTTCTAATCCAAGAACATCGTCATAATCATCATGATCGTCACTATCTTCATAAATTTGTGGCTTATGATGTTTGACATGTTTGTTTTGCCTTTTATTTCTTCCAAATATTCCGAGTTCATGTCCAACACTTTCACCAATTTCGGTTAAATCCAAAACGTCTAAATCATGCAGGTTGAAGTTTTTACCCCTATGTTTCTTTTTAGGAAGTGACAGTCCTTCGTAGTAATTATTTAAATTGATATGCTTGTTAAGCCTATGACCCCTACTTTCTTCAATATTTAATGCTTCTTGATCAGCAGCATGTTCTTCTGATTGTGAATCTAAACTTTGAACAATTTGAACCATATCATCTCTTACTACAGTTTCTGAAGTCGTCTTAGGGGGAACTGTTGTTGAAATTTTAGGTGTAATCGTTTCAATTTTTTCAAATGTCGCTGATTCCTGGTTTGTCGTTTTAATATTTGTGTCTTTATTGACAGTCGATGCTAAAGGTGTGACAGGCATGACAGATAATTGATCAGTTATATGAGCTAATGACAGTTGCAATCCAGCATCTTCGAAATTGGTAACACTTTTTGTAGTACTTTCTATAGGAGCAGGTTGTTCTGCAGTTACGGACATCGGTTCAATTAGTGGTACCCGTTCTGCAGATCCGAATGGATAGTTATCAGAAATTTTTGTCTCTGTACTAATAGTGGTGGAAGGTGAAGAAGCAATGGTTGTTGTTGAAATTGTAGTGCTTTCTTGTGTAGAAGTAGTTGTAGGACGCCTATTAGCTGGTCTTCTGGTAGGTCTACGTGTTGATGGTCGGCGATTAAAAGGCCGAACTATTTTCACAGTTGTTGTTCTTATTCTTTGTGTTGTCGTCCTGATGGGCCTTCTTGTTGGACGACGAGAGGGGCGAGGGCGTCTTGTAGTAGACGTTGTAGTAGATGATGTTGGTGCTTGTTTATTTTTGTTCTTGTTTGCTTTTTTACCATCCGAAGAACCAAACAGATCACCAAGTAAGTCATCTCCCAAAAGACTAAAGCCTGTATAATCAGCACTATCTACATCATTGACGGCATCAAGGCCCGCTGAAAAAGTAAAAATTCAAGTTCAGTATATTTAATTCGTATTATTATTAGTGCCATATTTTATAATTGTGGTCTTTTCTGAAAATATATAATTTTATTGTATTTTATTTTGATAATACAAAAACACGCTACCATAAAACGTACCGTCATCGTCGTCGTCCTCATCATCTTCATCATCTTCATCATCATCATCATCACCGGTGTCATCACCGCCAAGTCCGAAGACTTCGTCATCGTCATCATCGTCATCATCGTCGTCATCATCTTCAACCTTTTCATCTTGAGGTACTAATGGCAGTGGATCGGCTGGCTCCGATGATACTCCTCTGGGGCCAAACTTGAAGCAAGAAACTCTTACTGCAGCTTCGACAGTGCGTTTAGATTGCAGTTCTAAACCGAGACATGCTCTGAATTCTTCCCCTGTTCTCGCAATATTATAAACTCGTCCACAGAATTTTGATATACCCCCTGGCAGCGGCATACAAACTGGACTGGGCTTGCGACCTGTACAAAAAGTTGCGTGTTTGATAAATAGGATTCATAAAGATTTTTGTGTGTAAAAATGTAGACTGGTCTATCAGGATATTACTTTTGGGACACAAAATTTTAAAAATTACAGGAATTTTTGTTGTAATGGTATTATTCGAGTTGATGTAGCTGAGGTTATAGTTACCAGAAAGAGTTCGATTCGTTATAACTTTTCGTCCAAAACTCAGTGATACTGACATTTTGTCACCATTTATGTATCTTAATGTGGCACAACCTAAAAAGATATACAAAATGATTAAAAAAATATTATATTTATTTTGTTTTGATGTTAAAAAATGTTAAGTGGCTATAAAAAAGTTATGCAAAATAAAAATTTGGAGGTGCTTGTATTTGAACCCAGGACTTTCAGCATGCGAAGCAGACACTCTACCACTGAGTTACACCCCCAGATGGAGGATTGTTCAAATATATGCCAAAAATGTAGAATCTATTTTAATACACGATAATGATTTTGGGAATATTGTAAATGAACATGTAGTTAATCAGTTGCGATTATAATAACTTCTTATTTTTTTTTTGTTTAATAAAAATATCTACTATATTGTGAAGGTCGTAACTAATGTCAAAGAAGACAGCAGCTCTATTTAAATTTAAATATTTCCTGCCCTTGATTCTGATAAAGAATAAGTATCCCTTTGTATGTATTAATAAAAGGTAATTAATAAATCGTAGGTACGAGTAATTTGACAATATTTAACGTCTAGGTATATTATATTCGTATGATATAAATTAACAGCTATTTGTTTTGAACAAATAAAGAATTTTAGAGTGTAAAGACTATCAATGTTCAAACATGTTTATGGTGCAGATGTTGAAACAGTACCTCTAAATTTCTCCTATCAGGTATTTTAGTGTTCAATTTTATCCCGACAATATTATTTGCCTGCCAGGGTAGTTACAATCTTTCTTCTAGAATCAAAGGTGAAAGCTTTTTTGTCGCGTTCTTGAACGGTATCGCGTTCATAATGCCTTTGATGAATGTATTAATAAATAATCGCTTATACAATTCCATAACTTCCTGTGTCGCGAATGGCAAGGCAAAAAAATTATATGTTAAACATTCAAGACTCGAAAAATAAACGTTTGTCTTTTACATAAAATCCCTGATCGAACACCGAATCTAGTAATCTTCATTCCGCTAGCAGGTCCATCAACAATCCTACAAAGTTAGCTAATAATATCAATAACCATGAACTAACCTGGGCCGTTTAAATTGACGACTGGAACAGCAAAGTCTCTGCAACAATTACAGAATGCCTCAGAGCATTTGCAGTATTGATTGATAGTGTTTTCCTCTATTTTGATGGCATCATTTCGATTTTGAATTTCTTTTTTATTATTCTTCTCTTTTCCCGCTGAAATATGAGTAAAATTAAACATTGATAAATATAAAAAATGGTTTTATGTGTCTGTAGCCATTTGGCTCTATTGTCAATCGTATGCGATCGGCCATGTTAAGGTAGACCACGTTCAGTAGTTGGATGGATAACCGCTAATTGAATTTATTAATCGTTTCCATATTTTAGAGCTGTGTTCCGTTGTTATCGTTAAGTAATATTCGTTACAGCATATCGGATGTTTCGTGCTTATATGTATAAGAACAGACACTAGGTAAGTCACTAACCCTCCACCAATTCGCATCATTACGAATATTCTGCGGTTGGACGCTAAGAAGTAGAAGCCAAACGCGTTACTAGTAAATCACATTCACTTTACCTGCATGAAATTTTATGGTAAATGACATTTAAACCAGCCATAATATTCCACTACCGTTCCCGGTTTCTTCTTAAGTTAGGGCTATAAGCCGCTACATGCAAAATTTCAACTTAGAGTTTGATGTAACCATTTTTATGTTAGACAAGATTTTTTGAAGTAAAAGTTAATTTTAAGAATCGTCCTTATTTTCGTAGTTTTAGCTCCTCGCACTTTATTGGTAACTAACCCGAAATCAATAGTAACAGTATGATTTTTATTCTAAATAATACTTACTACTAACAGTCTTGGAGGCGGCAAATGCCAGCAGCACGAATATGAGTAGAAGCTCAAATATCAGGGAGAGCTTCATCTTGAAGACTTGCTCCCTGCCTAAAAAATAAGATTATTTAGTAACTTTAAACGTCGATACAAAGATCTCCTAAGAAGGTCATCTAAATATAGGGTTAAAACATCACGACAATTAAGATACCAGAATAACCTATTATCTACCACATATATGTACATATATGCTCTGGCTGGGAACGCGAGAATCTTTTCTCAACTGGATAAACTATTACCAACTACATAGTCATCTGAAATAGATATAATTTTATTAAAACATTAGTGGGTAATAGCCTGTGAACTAATGTTCTACATGATTGACACTTGCGTAATGCATTTAAATATTATCGACTTAGTTTGACTTGGTTACTTTATCCTAAAAAGTATTTTTCCGATATAAAGGGCCTGCAAATAAATTTTGATATATTATAATGAAGTTATGTTATTGATATGTATTTATAATATTGTGTTATACATTCCAACCAGGACATATACATGTAACTATGAATATTGGACCATTAAAAAGTTTGTTCTTGGAAATCAACCGACCAGCGTTTGATTACTGTTGATTGATGTCTCTTTTGCCGTATATGCAGAGAATCCTAGTTTTTTCTTTCAATTGTTGAAATAGCGGTAGTCAAAGGCCAGTGCAAATGTTGTATGCGTTATTATAATAACATGCAATTGCCAAAAAATGTTTATCGGATGGGTGAAAAAAAATATAAATAAGATTGAATTTTAATAGTATCAATTTATTTAAATAAATCTTTTTTTAATAGAGTTGATATTTAATCGTCAATTATTAAAGAAATATAAACGCGTTGAGATCTTTTGCAGTATGTACTAAGTAGACATAACTCGTTAAATTTCGCGCTCTAATTTCAAATTTTTCACTATCACAAAATCCTACACACAATACTATTTAAAAATAAACAAATTGTATTGTATTGTATTCGTATATGTAGTTAAGTATTTGTCTGTACATACCTTGTTTATTTACACTTCTATGTTTCGCTTCGTTATTATCAACAAGTAAACGATATTTGCTGGAGTCACACCTCTCCGAGTGTTCGCGACCAATTAAATTATTATCATTAGAAATCCCACGAACAGGCCCTAAAATGCAGACGATACGGATACAGTGTAACAGCGACACTGATTTCATATAGCCACTTCAACTCGCACCCAGAGAAATGTGAAATGACGTACCGTCGTCGAGAAAGGAAAACTGCTTGTTGTTCTCTCTGTCACTAGTATAGCGTTTGTGAGAGATGGCTGATAGACGCAGTTGGCCGCCTATGTAGAATTCAGTGTCAAGCGCCCCAATGCATTCGATACTTAATTGTATGTCATAATTATTTATTGCTTCACATGAAGTATGATACTCGTCATTTAGAACACAGGGATGTCAGCAGTCGGTAGTGCTCGCAATAAATTAATTGTAATACTCGTTTCATTAAACAGAAATAATTTGGGTTAATTTAATATATACAATACAGTGTTTGTAGTTTTAAATAATATTTATATTTATTTAATTTGTGAATATAATATTAAAATCATCACATAAATCCACCTAAAGTATAGTATGTCCCAGAAAATTCTAGAATGACCATGTAGAGAGCGATGCTCTTGAATATACAGCGTTTAAAATATAATGGTATATCATAGGCAATTGATATATTACGACTAGTATTGTGAATGAATAAACCTGAACCCATTCAAATGCGTACGAAAATAAATATTATCTTCCCGTGAGGCATACTGTTTTAATAGAATAGTCTACTATAGAGTAGAAAAATACTTGATCATTGATATTTGTTAATTAATAACGGTTGATCACGATTTTATTATTATATTAATTTTTTTTGTTTGGATTGTTACAAAATAATATTTTAAGGTTCAAACAATAATTTATATAGGTACTTCTTTATCAATCTACTTACCATTATTGTATTAAATTTGTAACATGCATATGTCTAAGGTTTCGTTATTTTTCATTTATTGTTAAAACCCTTAAATAAAGTAAGAAATGAATGAATTTAATGCCTCATGATTATGATAATGATGATGATTCTTAATGAGATGAACTCTGTCACTGGTTTTTTGTTTTGAAATAGAGTATCGCATTGTTATTATTACGAGTATAATAGTCGCTATTTAGCGATAAGATTGCTTTTTTTGCACAAAATATACATCAAAATATAAATATAATATGGTAATAAATAGATAAAATAATATTTTAACGACTTAATTTTTGGAAGTCATATTCACAGAATATTATTATTTCGTGGAATTGACGATATACGATTTTACGTGTAGTGACGCGGGTCATCTTAGCTAATATTCGGTCCCAGTGTAAAACGAAATCCATTTTAGCCCAAATACATGGTGATTTTATAATCTCACAAATCAAAATCACTACTGATTCTGAAGTAAGACAAATATATTACTTTCTCTAAGAGTATGAGTCAATCAACTCAGCAGCCAATTCTCAGTAAGCCGACTACAGAATGTTACCTACGCAGCGCTCACCGGCCAGGCAACTTGCCGGCTAACACCAGGGTCACTTTCTACCCGGAGAAAGTTGAATCTGTCTCCGCTTAGTTGTTTATCATATTTGCTTTGTGACAGCATTCAGTGTAATGGTAGCGATTGTGGCACTGATCGTGATTACAATGGTTACTTACAATTTTGTAATAAAACCGAATCAATTGTAATCAAAATGAAAATAGTTGAGGCATATAGTTGTTATTGTAGTTTTGTTCTATGAGTTAAATTTATGTATTGGATCTTTACTATTCAATTAGTAACAATACTTACTTTACTATTCAGTTAGAATACAGTTCTTAAAAATAATGTTAATCGAATCCTGTAGGTCCGGCTGGTACTTGCAGTTCTGACTTAATATTCTCTAATTCCAGCCGTATTGGGGCTCTCCCAATCCCGTGCTATCATAACAGGTAAGAGGCGACAGATGCTAGCCTGCTTGGTGGTAGGGCTTCCCATAAGGATTAATTATTATTAAGTCATTAATATTATTACTGGTATTATCTTTCCGTTAAGCCTGCCTGGCTAGCTACCATCCTCCTACTTGAGTCAGCCGTTAAACTACTCGTGATTTTCTCATTTTCTGGCTTACTTTTATACTTTTTACTGATGTCCATGGGCGACGGTGACCACTTGCAATTTTATGGCTCGTTTGCTTGTTTGTCGGCTATTTACATTAAAA
>PDGT01000063.1:538072-612873 GCA_003671415.1 Megathymus violae | reverse complement strand
GCATGTGTCAATTGGTGACAGTGATAACCTAGCACCAAGAAAACAAAAAAACGTGCATTGTACAGCGTTTTCGAAGATGAAGTTTGCCAATTTACATTTGCTAGCGTAACCTTTTACATTCTATTTGGAGCCCTGAGCTCCATTGGAATGTTTATATGGTGTGACGATAATGATGATAACACAAAACATTATAATCAACTAATATTTGTTTATTTATTTTCATACTCAAGCATGTTTGAGATTAGGTATTCAACCCGTTATTTGTACTTCCGAACATTGCCCATCCGAGTGCGTAGTGCAAGCGTGCATGCAATGAAAATCTCTTAATTACGCTTCAGTGGCTTAACTTTTTATATTCCGGTCGAGTTGCCAGTTATGAAAAAAAAAAATTAAAAAAATCCACGTTACCGCTTAAACTTGTTATGATTAATGATTGTAACAGAATACGAGATATGAATAATCTGGAGTTTGTTAAAGTTGAATTTTAACCTGACGAGTTATTATTGCTTCAGCTTCGTTCGTTCGTTCCTTATAAGCTTGAAGTTTAAAGCTTTAGAATACAAGAGCATGTTTGATGTTACTAAATAAAAAAGTGTGTTTTTACGGCGTAAAATTAGTAAATGACACAATTTTACTCAAAACGGGAAAAATGTCTTCGTTTATTATGTAAGGATTTTTTAAAAGAAGATTTTTTTGCATTACCGATTTACTCGAGATGTATGGAGATATACTCGAGATGGTGAAGAAGTTTGGAAATATAAATATAAAAATGGAACTCTTAACAAGACGATGGGAAATCAATTGTAATTTAAAATTTTTGCTACCAGGACATGTTTCTTTGCAAAATTTTACATAGTAATACAAAAATATATTAAATAGACTTTTAAACCCAGTGTAGAGCTAAAATAATTAATTTCAAAGAACGACTTCATAACCACAATAAATGTAGGTTTTTTTCGGATTATTGTCATACGGTTTGTAAGTTCAGTCAGTGTTCTGTAGTTTTCAATAGTATATATGCTAACAGTCAATTCTTGCTTACCTACTTTTCCCCCAAATTACATAATACATATAAACGATGCAATATTGTGTCTGTATGTCACTTGTTTACTCGAATATCATTCGATGTTTTGTGATCAAATTCATGAATTATGTGCGGCACATTAATGAAAAAATACAGTAATTTTTAATAATGTAAAAAGGCAAAATTTAACAAATATATTTATGGAAGTTTGATTAGGTTTACATGGTATTTTTATATCAGTTGAAAGAAAGGTATAAATCGCGTAATAAAAGATCATTTTCATGCAATGCAACTAGTAATTATAGAGTCAAGTTTACGCAGAGATGGTATATTGAAGAAAGCTGCTAGAGACACCCATATTATTATATACTAGAAAGACCACACAAATCCCTAGTTCACTGACCTCTATCTGGGGCAGTGGAGCTCAATGCACCTGTATCATTTATAGCGTTGACCGTACTGGCTATCAACCATGGCATACTGGTTACCGAGGAAATTCATTAGCATCGCCTGCCTAAGAAACAACCGTATGATTGATAGGTTTCTTTTGTAAATTGTAAAACAACTGCCTCTCTAACAACTACCTAACTAAGGTTGCCTTATAAAAGCTTAAACGTAAATAACATCGGTATAATGGAATATCATTAATTGAGCGTTTGTTCCACATCGTCATCATCATTACAACCCATAATTGTCCCACTACTGGGCACGGGTCTATTCTCACAATGAGAGGGGTAACGCCATAATCCGCACGTTGGACAACTTGCCTAAAATAACATTAGACTAGTTCTAAACGTATACCTTGAAAGTGCTTTAGAAAATATCTGAAGCAATTTGGATCTGGTGTATGGTGTACATTTTTTTCTGAATATGTCTTCAACAAATATATATGTCATATTTCTAAATTTAATGTTGCATTGCGGTTTGTTTCTTTTAAATTAATTGGTTTAGTCTGAATGGGATTCATGTATTATAGGATCACATCCTGTATACCTTTGTATTCAGGAGTATTTTTCATTTCCTTTACAAACGTAAGATATTAGAGCTTAGTCGTCATAGTTTTGGGTAAGAACTTTTAATTTAATTTTCTAATTTTATTCAAATTATTTGTAAAATTATACGGCCTGTGTTTTTTCTTTAAGCTATTTAAATGTATGCATTTTATGAGAGAGAAATATATATTAGAGACGCAAAAAATATAAGTATATATTTTGTGTTTCTAATTTTCTCCCGCAAATAAATGTAGAAAAATCGAGTTTGACAGCCATGCAAGTACTATAATAATAGCTTCGTTTTTTCATCGCATACGCAGAACTCAAAACAATTAAATACTTCTGTGTGTTATTTGGTGTTTTCATGGTTTTTAATAATCCTATCTGATAAATTAACAAACAACCCTAACATCGTTTCGCTTTCTCGATGCATCTGTTGATGAATGTTATTACTATACTGCGTTATGCTTTATTTTAAATTTCACCTTCTATTGTGAGCGAGGTGAAACGGCTTGAGATCTGAGGAAAGGACCAGTGCTAGCTGAGCGTTGGCGACGATCGCCTCTTCCGAACAAGCCGGACTCCATCGAGAAGCTGTTCCTTTTAATCGCATCGAATATATATTTTCCTGTGTAATTAATTAAGTTCATCATGTCGGTTAAACTAACGCTTTCGCTAGCCTTCGCGTTCTTGGCGGTGTCGCACGCAGCCAATATTTTAGGTGAGTACCGTACTGTTTCTACGAACTTGGTTTAGAAAGCTGATTACACCGCCAGTTCCTTGACCGATTCGAGGTTCCTATTAATAATGGATCATCCTGTGCCAATGATCTCCGTCATCGGTAACATTAAGTAATCATACACAATTTTAACGCTTATAAATTATATTTTATTTATTTATTATGTTTACTAAATAAACATTTCGTTTTTGATATTTTTATATTTACTTCGCTTATGAAATAAAGCAGTAGGTAGTTATTAATTATTGTAATAATTTCTACAATTGTCGATTATATGGATGTGAAATTAATTTAATAATCTAATAATTGTTGTATAATAAGCACATGAATTTAAATTTTTACAACAAATCTGCATTACTTTTAAGCATATTTATACGCGGATTAGTTATTGCGTTAATAGTAACCTAATAATTTTAGTAATAATAATAAATAGTCATATATTCTGCAATTTGCATTTTTACTGGACTTCGAAAAGGAGGAGGAGGTTTCCAATTCTTTTTTTATTTATTATATTTGTTGCTTCAGAACTCTATCATTTGCTAATCGAATTGGAAAATTACTTTTATTTTTAAAAAGATTAAATTTTAACTTGTGTTTCAAAATTGAAATTTGAAAATAAAATACCACTCTTAGGCTGAAAAATAGTAGATGGAATATATTCACTTACAAATTCACCTTATTGAAATCCTTTTTTTTTTGTGGTAATATTTATTCATGTCAGTTTGACCTCAAATATTTCAATTGTTAATTTAGAAAGTTATAAAATGGACATTTTTAACACGAACACGAAATAAATATAATTAAAAATATATATTGCTCTTCAGTTAACGAAAATAATATTCTGGTAACCGAATAATGACTTAAATAATATGTCAATTTTGGAATTGTTTACTTACTATTACATAGCTTTGATTATGGTGATGTATGTTTGTGATGCATACATATACATTGTACGGTGATGTTTCCGGCTAAATCTGTTTACGGTAACTTCTATCAAAGTAAAACTGATAAA
This sequence comes from Megathymus violae, assembly GCA_003671415.1. NCBI lineage: Eukaryota > Metazoa > Arthropoda > Insecta > Lepidoptera > Hesperiidae > Megathymus > Megathymus violae. Next base: position 609,106 of record PDGT01000063.1, on the reverse strand, counting down.
ATTCCTAATATTTTTTATCAAAATTTAAACAGCAAAAACAGATTTTTGTCCTAACAATAATACTATTATTACATTCTTTCAAGTCAATTTTTTTAAAAGAGAATCATTTAATAGGGTACATTATTACCGGTTCTTTATATATGCCAAATTCTTTACGGATGTCAAATATCTGTACCATTAAAAAAAATCGTTTAAGTCTTTACAAACCAAAAACCTATACCAAGTGTTTAAATAAAAGTGTTACAACGTATTATTCAAGATATATTAAGTAACTTGAGCGCATAATGATGTTGCTCTAGAGCTCATACAGCATCACTAGTATTACCATGCTTAAGACATTCAATTAAGGATAGGTAGTTTAGTATGAATATCAGTTACGAAAGATTTATGACATTACAGTAGTAATATAATAATTTAATTACATTAAATAACATGTCGTTGTTTGATAAAAGAATAAATATGTGTCATATTTATTATTTTAACTGCATAAAAAAGATGGTTCTTCTTCGCAATATAACGATAATGAATCCAAAGGTTAATTAAAAAAATAAATAAAATTATGTGTCATCTATAAGTACGTATTCGGTTTATCCTGTTATAAGCAAAATGCCTGGCTGCACCATAAACGGAATATTGACCGAGTCAAAACATAGGCAGGGCATGCGTACCAAAGTGAAAGTTGCTGCACGCGTGAAAGTGGATACGAAGTCTGACAGACTATTAAAAAAAAATGTTTATCAACCGTGCGGCGAGCAAAAAAATACGATTAATTCGTTATGCTACTGTTTAAGTGCAGTTTTTTTTTGGATTAATGACAACGATCAATTGACATTTATAATGCACAATGGCGTGTAATTGATACGCTAGGAGCCATATTTTATAATACAGACAGTTTATAATACGTATGATTTAGTCATAAACTTAAACTCATTTTCATTTAAATGCCTATTACTAAACAATTTCATTTAGTAAAATAATTTCTTAGAGTGCCCTTAAAAATAGTCCTTGTAAAGTTTTCAACAGTAAGGAAAAATTTTAATAAATTTTAAGTAGCATAACAAATTGCTGATAGATACTTGAAATAAAATTTGGGTTGAATAAAAAAGGTATAATATAAGGCCACAGAAAAATCTTTGTTCTTAAACGACCCCAAAAACGAAGGAGGTTTTATGTTCGTGTATATTTAGCATTTAACCATTTTACCATATTTATGTACAGCGGAGTAATGGTACTTCATTGTTTATAGATCGATTTTGATGATTATTTTTCTAGTGTATGCAGGACGGCTCGTAGTCTGTTCTCTATAAATCTCTGGCGATGGGTTCTGGTAATAAAAGACTGGAAGTCCTCAACGGAATAATTGGGAATATTTGAGTCGTGTTTAACGATAATTCGTGTGGTCACATTAACTTTGCAAAACCAGTCCGTCGTTGATCATATCTGGGTCTAATGATACGTTTTAGAAAGAACAATGCAACTCATCAATTAATTACAATAATCTCTTGTGGTCTTTGCTTTGGTTCCGGTTACATCGCAAAACCATCTAGGAGCTAGCATCCCTAATGCTGAATTGATGATGAAAACACCAACACTCCTTAATGATAAGTAGTAGTAGGAGATAAAACAGATTAGTCACGAGAAGCTATTTATATGTATGGAATCAGAAGTAGCGCTAATAATCAAATGATATGCATAAGTATATAAAAGAATGTTTTGAATACTGTACCTATAACGTAATAATATTAACATTAAAAATGGAAAAATAGAAAAAAATAAACACATATTTAAACTGTCTTCAAAAACAATAGCCACAAAAAAGTACTAAGTAGGATAAATAAATTTAATTTAATATGCACTAAATACCGATATGTTGGAAGTCAATGTCAAGCCTGACACAAAACAGTAATAACGAAATATAATACTAATAAAATAATACGATATGCTGGAATTGAAACTGGCGTATTCAGCAACTTTCTATTTGTCTTGGCAATGATTTCAAACACTTCACTGTGTATTACATATAAATATATTTTATTTAATTTTATATTAGCATTGTGGTACAATTTTGTAGCTATTATTTATAAAGTCACTTAATTTTTTTAAAGGTTTTTCTATCTTTCAATTGATGAAACAAACTTATTTTTGTTGCTTGGAAAATGAATACATAATATTTGTATTTAATGCTAATGAAATTTATTATTCATTTTCAAATCTTTATCCGCGCGTGATCCAACACGTTTTTAGCTGTATTGCTTTGTATTTAATGCAGTTTGTTCTCTTTACAATAAATAACAATATACATAATTGACATCAGTATTATGTAATCGACCATTTGCAATAAAATGGACATTCCAAATTCATTTTCTGAATTTCCATCCTTTTAAATTTCTCGAAAATAATTGTTTACTTCAGGGAAGTGAGACATCGCAAGGAAAGCTGAATAGTTAACTGTAGGTCATGTCGACTTGCACTCGGCGCCCGTCATTTTCCGTGCTTTTCTTCTTTTATTCTGAGAAAAACCCGAGCTCTACTATATGATATGAGTCACGATGATGCTGACTTTTTATTTTAAAAGAATTATAACTTTTCTGAGCATTGATAACTCCTTTTGTCTTGTTTGTAAAGTATATAAATCAAAAACTTATTTAATATACTATATAATGTTGTGTGTCGGGTATTTATTGATGAGCATTATAGTTTAGCACGGTATTTTAATGTTTCCTCAGACTTTCTGGAGTTGGAGGACAAGGGGAAGGCATTAGAGGTGCCAGAGATTAAAAACGACCAGCCCAACCGCAATTGCATGTGTAAGGGACCCGCTTGTATGTGCTGCGTCGACTTCAACAATATTACATTCGTTGATCTCGGCGGACCAGGTAAATATTACCTTATTAATTAATATTGATATATGCGGCTGTGTGATATGGGGATGCTGAACAGTCCCGTCTCCTATTTTCAAGTTCGGTTGCATCAGATATTTATGTGACAGATAATTGTTTACTTTAGTGTCTTCATTGTTTGTGGTGTTTTATTTGTGTGTGTCCTTGTCAACCGTGATACAGGAATGGGGTAGTACGTGTGTGAGTTTATGAATTTAATTTATTTTTAATTAGCAATTGTAATTTTTATTACAAGCGATAATATAAACCAATCGCAATAAATTTACTAAATTAATAAATTTACTACTTTTACTTTTTACTTACTTTTACGCAATAAATTTACTACTTTATTGTTATTTAAGCCATACACTAAATCAGTGTTTGAAATGGTTAAACAATAAAGGAAAATATCGTGACAAAACTTTAATCTAAACTTGCATAGTACTTAAAATTATCCGTTAACTGTTATATAGTTTTGGTGGCACTGCTGGAGAGCCAGTAAATAAATGGGTTTACCGCTTCACTAAAAGCTCTGTGTTCCAGATAACACCCTTGGTGCTATAGATATACATAAACATCATGTGTTGGCTCGTCTGCTTTTTCCAGCTGTTACTAGAAGTAGAGATACAACTTTGGTTAATAGCTACAGTAATTGAAATTACCAATAAGAACGATAATAATGCCCGTTTATTTATTTTGCAGGATGTGTTCACATGAAGTACCTTTCTCCTGAAGAAGGATTTTCAATAAATGTATCGTACGGCAAAAATCTCATCCACAGATCTAAAATACAAGGTAATTCCTATCTGCATTTTAATATTAAAATATCTTTAAAATTGCCGTTATATTACAATGAAGTAGTTCTATGACATATAACAGCTATTCGATATATTCGTTAAGTAGCGAAAATGACCTGTAGAATTATAAGAAAACATGAAATTTATTAACAAAAATAAAACGTGTGTGTGTACTTTATGTACGTCATACTTCTATGTCGTAGCAAAATAAAAATAATTCCAAAAAACTTATCCCGTGTGCTAGCACTCTACTAATTACTAGCTAACCATAGAGTACATTTACATATATTGATATAGATACCAAAATTGCACCGTAAAATGGGAAATAAGTTTTTGTGCTGCCATCTGTTATTCATATCAGGAAGCATATTGTCGTTTACCTACAATTATACCAAGATACCGCTGTGCCTACACTAAAAACTGAAAATTAAGAAATGAAAATTTTCAGCTCATTTCCAATTATTTACATTTCGATCTGTAGGCAGTCCTTATCATCATCATCATCAAAGACAAACCACTTAAAACCACAACAACACACACGCACAACTTTAGAATCGTAAATCGTATTGAAAATTACGTTTCACGTTGAGAGACTGATTATTTGTTGGTTGGTAGAGTCCATTGATTATATGCTTATAAGAATTGATATAGCTGCCGTAAAAATATTTAGATATTTGATTTGCATTTTATAGTGTACATATTCGTCATTTATTATTATTTTTAGTATTATTTAAATATCTACACAATATTACATGATGTATTGTAGCACTATAATTTATAAATATCGTTAAGCGACATTTATGTACAGACTATTAAACCAAACCTGTTAATATTATAAATATATATTAATATTATAAATAGTCCCATCTGTTATGTATAGCAGTTAATACTCCCCATGTGGTGGAATTATGCCGTAATGGGGCGGCCTAGAATACTCCCCCCAATCCCATGCTAGCAGAATAGGGTGTCGTAACAGACAACAGAACCCAGCCTATTTGGTGGTAGGACTTCACGTAAGGGTTATGTTATCAGTTTTATTATGAACTCATTAATATTATTATTGATATTATCTATCCGTGAAGCTTGCTTGGCTACCTATTACGTTCTTGCTTGAGTCAGCCGCCAAACGATTCGTCGTGTTCCGGTTGGGGGCTTGAGAGCCAGTACTTTCTTTCTTACTTTTTTTCCTGGCCGACAATGCATCAGTGATGCCTTTAGCCTTGCTGATGTCAATGGGCAAAATTGACCACTTACCATTAGGTGGCTCGTTTGTCGGCTATTAATATAAAAAAATCTATAATACTATAAAATAAAAAATCATAACAACTAGGCTCGTATGAAAGAAATTGAGTTTCCTATCTTTTTGTCATTATAAAATAATCGTCTCGTTTTCACGAACAGCCTATAGCTAACTTCATGGTGTCGATTTTGGGTAACAGTGTTCGCGCGCATCGTAAAAGTTGACTCTCATTACTTACAGTATTTTATGTATATAAATATCACTTTCATCATAGTTAGTATCTCATCATAAATTTTGTGTAACAGTAGTATGTCTTCAGCTGTATATTTTTAACGAAGCACTCATAGCCCAACCAGCTTTTGTAAATTAGGATTAAGTAAAGCGTGTGCGATCAGAAGTTAAATTTCTATTCACTAATGGCTAAATTTCTTCATTGTATGTTTTCGATCATTTGACCCACCGAAGCTGGTTAGTCTCATTGGTTACTAGTTGTTAAGCGAAATTGGAAATCTTCTGAGCGGCATATGAAGTTCTGACCCCTTCTCTAAAATCACCAATAACTCCAACCGAACTCCAACTCCAAAGCGAATTTATGAGTAGAGACCCTTGCTATATAGAGGGCTTCTTATGGGTTAAAGCTCAATTCTACAAATAATTAAGTTTTTCAATGTTCCAAATATGTTTTTCAGGCTCCAATCCAGCACCAATTTGTCTGGAAATATTCGGACGATTCGCCCAAATTTGCGCCAAGTTTAGCGATCTTGCTCCTACTGCTGATGGTTTGCGCGGCTGCTTGGAGCTAGAACCCAGGTTACTAGGCGAAGCACAGTTAGAGTTCCCTATTGGTTGTTTCAAGTCTACTGCTGGAGGAATGGAAATGGAAGAGCCGCCAGCTGAATCGGAAGAGTAAGGATTTTACTTATAAACTACTCAAGGGTTCCTTACTTCAATGACGAAATAGCTATAGGAATGAGTGAATTGGAATAGAAAAGCCGCGAATACGTTTTACAGTAGAACACACTAAACGAATAAACCCAAATTTGTAAATTGATATTTCATTTATTTTATGACTTCGTAATTTTTTTATCTAGTAATCTGATTGTATTTATTTTGTTTTAATGTACCTATATATCTAGCAGGCCCGATAGTTTGGTACTGCAATATTTTTGAACATAGATTCTTGTTAATTAATTGGTTACAGTGCCACCTAGGATTCGAAGATAGTTATTAAACTTCATCTCGACAAAATATTAAATTGATCAAGTCACTCGGATATTATACGAGCACTAACATATTCACCAGCAATTATATATAGAAATTTACATTGCACCTGGCCTACGTTATAAATATTAAATGGCAATCTTATTTTTTTCGTATTCTTATATTTTTTCATCATATATATAAAGAACTACAACGATAAATAACAAACCAAATAACCAAGACGTTTTAAATTCAATATTTAAAGAGAAATGCATTTTACCTGTAGACGCTTTTCTGAGTTAACAAGTTTTATCGTTGGCGTTAAAAAAATATGAAATAAATGAAGTTAATATGTAATGCCACGATTACCTGATTTATATCCTTATTTTTCAGTGTAACAGATGAAGGAGATAAAGAAGAGAGCACTAATGATGACAGTAGTAGCACCTTCGATGCAGAATCATTTCTTTTAGGCGTTTATCAAACAGCGGAGCAAGGGGTTGCGTTTCTGAGCAGTCTTCTAGATCTTCCCGGAAAACAAAACTCAACAAAACCTATCGACCCAAGCACTCCTAAGCCGGAGCCCTCAGAATCACAACGCAGAGCCCCAAAGAACTTAAAGCATCCAAATCAACTGTGATAAGTTTAACAATTACTAATGTAGATTTAAGTACAAAATGGCACTTCCTACATGTAACTTGCCAGTGTATAGATTACAGCGCTCTCTCAAAGCTAATCTCAGTGTTAACGTACCGACTTCCTATTTATTGCTTTAATGACAGTTAGTTTAAGTGTGTAATAAAATAATATGGAAATAATATATTTTTATTTGATACAACTTCGATATTTACTATGAAATAACGATTTGATATTTATGAGTTGAAGCGTTCTTTGTCGACGAGTTGTATCGATCACTCGATTCAGTCGCGATGGGTGGTTGAATGTGATCGCTAGTAGGAAATTTTCTTGAGCGCTTTTGTATTCCAGAGAGTAAGCAAGTAAGTATCGGCCTACGTTACTGTCGTTAGATAACAGTAACACAAGAATAACAAACACACCACCTGTCACAGTAGAGATTTAAATGATCCGATTTCTAGTTTGTATGTAGGTATTTATGTATGTAGGTTAATGTCACCACTTTAATACATTATAAAATATAAATGCATTCTCGCTTCGCTTCGAGAAACTTCGAGGACGATTGAAATGTTAGGTGGAACTAATATGTTGTAGCACAGAGGAAAAAAAGCAAAATAAATCAAAATTAAGTTGTTTGGAAATATCACTTGTCAGCGCTGCATAGTATAGTCATATAATATAAAATGTCACTTAGTAAAGTAGAACCTGTCTAGTGTATTATGAAAAGCAGGACTTTAATGTTTGTTACTATACATTATTAATTTTCCTGCATGTGAATTCAATTTTTTAACTCAATAGTAGCATGGTGCAACATTTGGTTCAAATAAAATGACATTTGGCCGTATTCTATATATATTGTTAGTGTATAAAGTTCTAAAAATAATTTTAAGTTTGTTATTTTAATTTTTATGACAACAGCAGTAAAAAAAACATTTATTTATAAATATTTTTTATTATTCTCAAATGCTATGAAAGACACTTCAACCTTGAGCGAATGGCTGCTGAACGTTGGTGTTGAATGTGTAAATACCAGAGACTCTGGAAAACAAAAATAAATGTATTTTTATTAAATACTTCCAAAATGGATAAAAAAAGGAATTTCCTTTTTACAGAATAACACAAAAGATTCATCACGTAAACACAGGTTTATCTATCTATGTTTATACTGATTTTTTTTACTTTATAACATTGCATATTTATTATGTGTAAGAAACTTTGGTATATAAAGTTTAATGTAAAATCATCATACAATTTCTTAGGTATAAAAAAACCTGCCACACTCACACCAAGATGTACAGATTTTCACTAGGTGGCAAACATAATAATGATATCACGAATATTCAACCGAACACAAATACATGTCATATAAATAATCGTGTTAGCTGAATATCGAACGCGAGACCGGGAATCAGTACACAAGGAACTACTATCACCTGAGCTACGACGTCATCGTGATTGTTTATAACGTAGAACTTGAAATACGGAGATTGGTATTTTTTATATGTAGTTGTATTTTTGTACAATTTTATATGGTGAATGAATGAACATATAAAGATTGGTAAAATATTATGAAAGAAAAATAAGTAAATCATGTAGCTTACCCCTTCTTAGATGCAGAACCACCGAAAGTGGCACCACGATCGCCAGTGCATGTGTTTGACAAAGCCTGAGTGTAGTTCTCACAAGTTGTGCCGACAAACCTATTACCCCCGGTTACTTCGGCGTTGATAGACTCAGCGTAGAATATGTAGCTCAATACGTGGGAGCACGGCACGTCACTTCCACAGCCAGCTTGACGAACTCCACCGTTGGGGTAGAAATTCAGGTGTCCCAACGGGGAGTCGTAGCCGTAAACTCCAGACGTGGTATGGAGAACCTCGACAGCGACTGCATCATCAGGGCTCAGCTTGTCAGGGTGATGGGTCCAGCCAACGAGAGATGGGTCTAATGCTGTAAGGAATACCTTAAAATAAGTAAAATATAAACAGTAGATAATAACTAGTTAACTCTGATTAGGATAAGCCTGGGATAAGGTTCCGTACTGTCAACGTATCCAGAAGACTTCTTTTTTTTTATTTTAAATTAGAAATGAAATATAAAACCAGTTCAAATTCAATCAATATCTTAACATACAATTTCATAGTCTATTTGAATATTACCGATAACGTGGGGAATATTTCCAGTGGCTCTCCTGGCGGCGATACCAGCGATGTGACCTCCAAGGCCGACCCCGACAATGCGGATTAGATCGACGTTGTAGGTGAAGTCGACGGTGAGGATGTTTATGAACGTAGCGATCACGGCACCGACCTGCGGCGCGTTAGCGAGACCAACGGAGTACGTAGTAGAAGCACGACTCCAGTCGACGGCAATGAAGTTCACATCTTCAGCGCTCAAGTGAGCTGAAATAATGACGAGTAAAGATGTATGACAATCCACGTGAACTATTGACATACCTCGTAGATAAATCATACTATGTTGAACTTAGTATAATAATAAAAAAAATAAGGAAATATTCGCGCAGGAACCGATTTCCTTCACATAATTTTTTTTAAATAATTTAAAAAAGCAAAATGCACCGCTTCGGTACAGACTACGCGTATTTTTCATCCTTATTCATTCATAGGATTTTTTAAATCGGTATGTTATAATAGGTAAAAAATATATACCGAGTAGTTTTTTCTGCAGTTTCTTCTCCTTCGTGCTGAAACACCTTATTTATCTAATAAAATCAAGGGATGGAAACTATCGGATATCCGAAATAAAAATATATTCGAAAAGGTAACCGAATCCGATAAAAACGTTTCGGATAATTTCGGATAGCGGCCCAGTCTAAACAAAATAAATGATGACAGATTTTCTCCGGCCGAGCCGGTACTCTTACTGTGTTGTTCTCATTTTAAAGAAAGAAAGAAAAAAAAATATTTCGTAATTATTAACGGTGGTGTAAAAATAACACAGGAGGTATGGTAGTTTAGTAATTACAAGACTCAGCTTGCGTCATGGAGCGATAGGCAACCATGACTACTGGTTTTCAGTTTAAACCTTACTTGTCTGAATAGTTCGGGCACGTCGATCAGCTGATAATAATAATTCAAAATAATAATAAGAATAATATCTAATAAAACAAAATAAATTAAAATAAAAAAATAAAAAATAAAAATAAACACAAGCAGATAACACAACAATGAAATGGGTGTGCGTAAACAAATAACGGTAAAATAAAAATGGACGGGTAAGATGATAATAACAAATACGAATAAGATACCGTGTGCAAATTAAATGAGTGATTAGTTATTAAAATATCAGTATTATGAAATTGACTTTAGACAGAATGTGATGAATTTTAGACAGTTTTTATTATTAAATTTTTAAGGCTGTTGTTTTTTTCTGTGATTATAATACTCACTACATAACAACTAGAAATAAAGTCAAACTGTTGTGTGTTAACTGTTACTGCTGTGTTTTTTTTCCAAATCATAAATCATATAATAACACAATCGTATAATTCGAAATAATTTCATATCCGTAACCGGTAACCGGTAAAATATAATCATATATATCCATATCCAGATCCGAAATTTTTGTAGCATAACATTCCTAGATAAAATACATACAATATGAATAAATAGAAACTAGATTTAAAAATGTAAGTTTAGTGTAAGATTGATAAAGTTTACTTACATAATATATACATATATTTTATATTCAGATAGTAAATATTTATAAAACTATATCGATGTTTGATTATCTCTCATCCAAGTTTTAATATCCTAACATGCAGCGGCTGAAGTTTCATCAAGCAAATATATAAATGTTAGCAGTAAAATCATCATACATGTTAATATGAATTCATATCAATATTGTTTAAGGAATACAATATAAGCTATCGATTATTTTATACTGCTATTTCTATCAGACTGCATGATTAAAGTGACATACCAGGAACAAGATGGGCGTTAAAGTTTCCAGTGACGATTTCAGCGTAGCTGTGGATGGTGATGACTGTGCGGCGTTGGAGTGAAAAGGAAGACGTCGCGATGCTGTTCGGGTTGGGCAGCAACGGCTGGCTCGCAGTCGGATTCGATCTAGAATTCCCAAAAAGAACTATATATTTGTAGTTAAAATTGTATAGAATTATTGTATTAAAATGCTACCAATTCTAGTGAGAAGAATTTTGAGGTCTTGGCAGTAGTAGTTAAGTTATCAAAACACAAGGTTCTGTGGTGCTTTATTACATTAGGTATGTTTGTACAATTAATAACGAACTAATCCTGATGGTTAATAATCTATAAATTACGTCATACGTCGTAAAGTGTGGGTGGTATCTACATAGATATCACATAACAAGGAAGTGACACTTTATAAGCTTCGTGACGACACATCTATATATGTATATATCTGAGGCAAGGATGTGAGAGAGTTAACAAAGTAATAAAATTTAAAAAGTAATTTATTTATGGCCTCATATTACCCCATAGTATAATATTATTATTTTAGTATCCTAAACTCGTACTACAGTGTAAAAACTCGACTATGCTATCGGCGTAGTATTTGTTGGTTTAGTAATTTTTTGAGACATACATATTTTTGTATTAATATCCTTAAATAACACGCAGTATAAAAAGAGGCGACAATTACAAACCTTGTAAAAAGATGGAACACCACGTCGTTAGGTCTTAGATTGAAGCCGTGGGCTGCAAAAATATAAAAAAAATTAATGTAAGAGCAACAATTGTAAAGTAAATATAAAACTTTCTTTCTGCAAATGAACTTTGTCTATTGGTATTTTATGCGGGCTGGTTGTACTTGTATATAATAAGGTACGGGTTTCTTGCCACATCTTAAGAAGCCTAAACTATATTCATCACAATGTCCGAGAGTTGCTGTAAGCAACCGAAACAAAGATATATCGTTCTTAAGCTTAAAAACTCCCAGATTATTCTTAAGTATCTTTTTAATAGCCGACAAACTAGTAGAGTATAAAAGTATACATATATTAGTCTACACGTCTACCTATCTTGCTTGTTTCCATCAATTATATATTGGTTGACCACAAATTGAGTAATAAGTACCGTTTGTATGAAAGTAATGAACCCGTAACATCAAATTCACATTGCACATTTAAAAAAAATATAAAATGAATATTGTTATAATAGTGTAAATAGGGTTTTAATCAATAAAAAATATTATCTTAATCTATTTATTTTATTCATAAGAAGACAATGGAAGTATTTAACAAATAAATAATATAAAATAGTCTGCTTTATTAGTAACAAAGTGAAAAAAATACAAATAAACTGAAATATAATTTTTATGAAATTGAATATGTTAGGCTTTTAAATTAGGGTATTTTATGCAATAAAATTAGTATTTAAGTAAATTTTATCTATCTTATCGATGTAACTTTGCCAGTGCAGTGGCGAATTATCAAATCAACGTTCTTCTCAAAAAGTAAAATGGACGAGAGGCAACAAACTCTTCAAAGGCTTTACAAATGACAATGCAGTTCTCTTTGTTTCTGTATTAGTTAAGCAACGCCTGAATGCGTTTGGCGTTCATTCAGTTCCTGTGCCATACATTCGTTCAGTTTTTCTACTGTGCCAATTTGACGCAAATGGATCAATTTTGTTTTAATGTTTACTAACGAAAAATATAGAAATATGATGAAAACATAACACTAATCAATAAAAAAATTATCGAATTTGAAAATCCATATTTTAAAATTAACTTTCACTTTTAATTACAATTCTTAGCCAAACATACGTAAATAATATTCCAAATAGCCAGTACTATACTTGTAGAGCGGTCACTTCAAAGTAGAAATGTAAATAAAGAACCATTAATAAGTTCTCAATTTGCACGTTATGTTCATAGACTTTCAAAAAGGAGGGTCCACTTTTTTCAGTTTTTATTTTGTTTTTCTTTTTATTTTGTTGTTTCAAATTATAATTGTTCCACTGGGTTCGATTATTCCTGTTAGTGGGAAGTGCAGCTTGGCAATTTTCATTATGTCTTCGGTAAGAGGCTTTCTATCGTCAACAAGAGGTGCGTACAGGATTTTAATTCAAACCATTCGAGTGGGAGATTTATATTGAATCTACAAAATTTATCGATTAATTCAGAATTATCGTCATGATAACTTTTCAATAACTGTTCTATAACGGCTATCGACACCATAAAAACTATCTATATGATAAGATGATTAACGACTTATATTTTTATTGGGTGCGTGTAAAAGAATTTGTAGTAAAAACTCCGTCAACATCTAGATGTGAATCTGAACAAACTTAATATGAAATAATTCAAAGGTTATGAATTTTTTTTTATTCGGATCTCAAAAATATTTAATGTTACATAAAATAACATTTAAAATAGTAACTAAGAAAAAAAGTTATATTTGTTTTTTGTAAAATTCACATCGTGGCATATATGAGATATATATATATATATATATTACGAAGAACTGCAAGTCTTTTCAATAAATAAAAAAAAAACGGTATACCCACCTGATTTTTTACGTTTAGTGTTCCATCTTAATTCATATTTATTAATTTTATGAAATTTCTATGTATCTTTAGGGTATTTTTCGTATCTATGGGAGTTGTAAATCGACGCGAGCACTCGATTAAGCTGTGGCTAAAGTATGATTTGCATTTTCGGCCGTATTGGGGCGGCCTAGAATACTCCCCCAATCCCACGCTGGCAGAACAGGGTGTCGTAAGAGGCGATAGAAGCCAGCCTGCTTGGTGGTAGGGCTTCCCGTAAAGATTATATTATTAGTATTATTATTCAGTCATTAATATTATTACTGATATTATTATCTTTCCGTGAAGCCTGTCTGGCTAGCTACCACCCTCCTGCTTGAGTCAGCCGCCAAACGACTCATTGCGTTCCGGCTGGGGGCTTGAAAGCCAGTCCTTTTTTTTACCTTTTTCTTATTTCTTGCTGATGATCATGGGCGACGGTGACCACTTACCATCAGGTGGCTCGTCTGCTCGTTTGTCGGCTATGAACATAAAAAAAAATTGCTATTAATAATATCGGGTAGATTTACAGGGAAGTTCTGCTTAAACAGAAATTCGCTAATTATATATCGTTAGAAATATTTCCTTTCTGTACTCAAAAGTTTACTTTTAATATTTTTACGTCTATAATACGACAAAGAAAGCGTTACCTGTCACAACAGCCCACAGTAATATAACACCACGAGCCAACATTATCACAAGCTTCTTTAAAGATATAACTAGTGTCTTACCTTAAGTTTGGCTTTATATAAATTGATGTTTTATCATGGAATTACTTCCTTCTTTGAACTCGTAATCTAGAAGCGCTTGATAACTGTGAACCATAAATCTTTTTGATACCAATAATAATATATTTTTAAGAAATGTACGCGCCTAACTAAAAAATAATTTTGATTATTTTTTATACTGATATCTTTTATTGTTACAGTAATCCAATCATTCTTCGCTTCCAGAAATATCCTCAGAATATTACCTGGGTAGCAACAATATTAAGGAGTTTCAGTTTTTTCTGTGAGATTCAGTTTCTTCAGTTTGATCCCTTATGTCAGGTTTAAGTGGACGATATTCCTAAAAAGTAACAAATATTATAAAACACACAGTTCATATTGTTTCTCGCTGACTGTCAGCGAGTTACAAATATCCGATTAGTAGTCGTTTTCCTTGGACATCTCTAATATTTATAAATAAGTAAGGCTTGTTATTACAATAGCCATTATTAAAGTACTTTTTTATGCAATTATAATAAAATTATTTAATTAAAAAACAAAAAAAAAAAATTGGCATCATCGCTTCAGTATATCTCTACTCTAGCATTCCTGATAGTAGAAGGAAGAGAAAGAATAGGTTTATTAATCTTGCATTATTATTATCTCTTGAAGAATAGAACACCGGATTACCAAAGTGGTAGATAACATAAATAGTATTATCCATGACAAACATATAACGGAAATGACTTGTTAATTCCATACGTTTAGGTATTTATCTATTTAAGTTTTAGGAAAACTTACAGCCAAAACTAGTGATAGTAGTTAATTAAAAAATAAGGAGTCAATTACTCATTAAACTTTAAATAACAAAAAAGTATCATTTAAAAATAATACACAATTAAAAGAATTACAAAAATGTCCATCAACGGTTATTTCAAATTTCTGGCTTCGCATGCGCTTCAACTTATGCTTATAAAAAAACCGAAAGGTAAGGTAATGCTTACAGATCTGCTCGCTCTTATAAAGAAAAAAATAATCTTAGCTAGTAGAACATAAACCGAATTAGGAACTTAGATGGATCTTGATATCTTAACCACATTAAAGCCTTAATAAACTCAAGAGAATGTTACTATTTGCAAAGTTAAAAATAAACGACTATATAGTCAGATATTCGTTAAAAGTCATGAACATGTGATATTCACTGAGATTTAAATATACTTTGAATTTGTTATTTCATACTCAAATACATATCTGGTGCGCTCATGGACAAAAACACGAAGCCAAGTGCTTTAGATGATGTATTAATTATGAGTCTATCGAACACAAGTTTGTAATGGAGTTGCTCCTCAGATCTCTCACTGACTTCACTCTGTTTGCTTATTATTGTTGATGATATAATACTTTCATCAGATTTTCCATCAAATGTACAAATATAATATTTGGATACATGAACGGATATTATTTAACTATGTATCAGTGAGAGTAATCTTGAAAACATAAATTAAGTCTTTGAACTATCAGTGTGTAGTGAAATTAACAAAATAATATGAACTAAAAATGTGAGTGTTTATTTGAAATTTATTATAAAAACCTTAAATACATGAATAGCAAATTTTATTAGTACAGTAAAAAATAAAAGATAGGTACTATTTACCTCACTGATAGCCGTTTGCTACTTCTAAATGAAAAATAAAATCATTATCATTTAATGATAAATTATGTTATTAATCTTATCATTTATACGTACGTATTTAAATGTTGTATCGTATTTAATTTAAATATGATTATTTTAATTTCCATATGATATATATGATCTTCTTAAAGTTTTTTATTCTTAATCTTAAATATATTATTTTACACGTTTAATAATCGATGACGAGAAAAGTGAAAATTAAACGACATTTAGTCATAAATTAAGAGCGAATAACAATTTTTCTAATTATTGAAATAAATTAGTAAACAGACAAATGAAGTTAAAAATTATATTTGAAGGCGTGAAAGATTATACAGTAATGTCCTAGCAAACTAACCTCGCTTCGCTTCAGAAAAATTATGCCTTACGCTTAAAAAGTGGAACCTGTATTGTTTTAGGATAGGGTTTTCTTGTTCTATAAATTAAAAATATATCAATTTATAATTGTTTTATTTATGGACGGATTGCCGTGAAACAAACTGTAAAAATTGAGTGATGTTTCTTACATTATATTGGTGAAAACCATAATGAAATCGGTTAAGCCGTTTCTGAGATTAGCGCGAATAAATAAACGTTGAACCAAAAATTCTAAAAATTATTGTTTTTGGTTAGGATAGGTTTAGATTGTAACTAAGTTGTAATCTTTAACTAACAATAAAGTCATGTCCAATGTGCCTTAATATAAAAAAGTCAAAATTCAAGCACAAAAAACTAAAAACAAATCAAATCAAGTTTAACTTAAGTATATTAAACCGACTTTAAGGAGCATCGAAATATATAAAACTACTCCCAAACAATGATAACGGAATTAAATTCGGATGGCTTTGGAAGGATGTGGATTCGTGTAAAATCGAGACTTAAATCAGAATATGTAGGGGGTACATGTAACTCGTAGATGACATGGACTTAATAATAGGGACATTAACTTATTGTGATCTTTTTTTTTGTCATTCATGTAAGTGCATTGCAACTATTTCTGACAAAGTATAAAAAACAAGTTTGCTTATAAGCCTAAACATGAGTCTAACTGAGGCCTCGGTGGAGGACACGCGTTCAGGGTGAACGTGCATCAAAAACGCTTCTGTACTGTATTTATTTCAAGTGATTTTTGAGTTTTTTAAAGTTTAAAGATGAAGTTGCTGATAGTTTTATCTTGTATTGTATCTAAGAGTAAGTATTTTTGATTACATTCTGCAAACAGTTTTAAAGATAATAAAAAATAATAAGTATAATATATAAGATACTAAAAATAATAAAAATAATAAGATAATAAAAATAAAAGATAATATTAATTTTGTTTCGCAGTAGCCGGTTTCTTTCTAATAACAGGTGATAAGAGCTATGATATTAAAGGTGAAAGTAAATACATTTGGATGGCCGACAGGTACGGAGTTTCATATCTCGTTTATATCGACCAGCCTGTTTGTGAGACTACTGAACTGCACGAGTGGTGAAAATAATGAGTATTGGCTGTATATTATAGCTAACTTATTACAGTATTGTAATTGCTAAATTTTTCTCCTTACTCCCGATACTGTGATTCATTTTAAAGAAAGAAAAAAACGGAAGAAAAAATATACATTAGTGCACCATTGAGCACAAAATAACGTAAAAATACAAGAAAATCAAGTAATTTTGTGACACTACTGTAAGTAAATTACAAAAAATTATAAAAACAAAAAATAATTCTAAATACCTACATATGTGTGGTGCATCACATACGTGCATGGTTGGTTTGTTTTTTGGTTTTGGATGGAGGCGCTTACACGCCAACTGACTGATTTCCCCACATTTCAGACATATCCCTCATAATGCTCAAGTCATTGTGCATGGTAATGCTGACACCATCTGGAATACAAGCTACAGTTCAAATCCGTCTCTTAAAATTATTCTTTTTGAATTTAATAACGACTGCATTAGTTCAATTTATGAATTGATCACCTCAAAATTTATCGTCGTCGATTGGAGTACTCTGGCAAATAGCGACTACAACACTGCATGCGTTGGTGTTTTAACCGACGGTCAATATCTCGGCCCCTTCCTCAGGTGGTTCATTGAAACTATTGGTGGAAAGTGGAGCCACGTTTATGTGATTGGCTTTAGCTTTGGTGCTGACGTACAAAGTATTGCAGGCTGTTATGCAGAAGGCAAACCAGCTCGAGTTATCGGTGAGTCGTAGCTCAATAGTCATAACTATTACTTACTGTAAGCTATGAATATTATACAATCTCACGTTTTCTTCAGTAGATTTATTTAGATGCAATGGTCCATTAAAATTTGGGTCTATAAATAATAGATAGTTATTAAAATTGTTTGGTTTTTGAGGCTGAATATAAAACAATGACATATTTTCTTGGATGAGAGAAATTGCTTTGTAAAGAGACTATAGTCGACAATATTATTTGTTTCTATTTAAATAATTTTGGGCACTCGAAATTTATTACTATTTTATTTATATTGTTTTAATGCATAGGAAACAATAAATTCTAAGCGTAGACGTAAATCCCAGTGAAGACGGATATTTCGTTATATTTGTACCAAAATATTATGACCGGTTTAGTCTCAGTCTAAACAGTTTAGAGATACTTTTCCGTGGAAGAATTTATAACAATATATTGTACAGTAGTAATATTATGCAGCATAAATTATTTATCAGCACTTTAATCAATATTCACTTACTTTATCGTTAGAATTGGATCTTGGTGGTCCTGAAAGGCGTAGAAACTTTTATGCATTGAATCGTAATTCCAGATAATTTGTAGAAATTTGCTGTTTTCATATTTCTATCATAAAATGCCCGAAACATGATATTAAAATACTATATAAACATAAGATTCGAATGACCGTCATGTACTTTTTAGAATAATTACATTTGAAATATTTTTGATTCATTTTTATCAGGAGTTTTATTAAATTATTCAATAGTTTAGTAAAAACCGTGTTTTCATGTCATATTCATTCAAAATATTTTAAAATTATCGCGTTTAGACAAGCAAACAGATATCTATTTTACATTGTAATAGTGATGGTATCAATCAATCAATTATTCTTAACACAGGAGGTTTAATAGATATTGGATTATTTATTTGATAAAGATTGCAATAAATACAATAAAAACTGCTTTAGACATGTACTCTAAAAATCGTGACGCGATTGGTAGCGCTCTTGGAATTGATTGCATGTAAGTTTTTCATTGTTATTTTTCTTATCTACATAAAATCGTTTAAACCTCGGAAATATCAAAATGAACTTCTAACAAGCATTACCATATGCCCCTTTGTGGTTGAGTCGAACTCGCGTTGCTCTTATACTCATATAATACACCTGTGGTATTAATCTTAATTTTGATGATACTCAGGTGAAAATTGTTATCAACTATTCTCATCTATCTTCTTGCCACAAGTCTGATTAAATTACTTTTACAGAAGTTTTTATTTGCAGAGGTTTGATTCTGATTTTTTTTTTAAAGTTCACTATACTTTTTTTATTTTCTTGGAAAGAACTCTGTTTTTTCTCTGAAGCATTTGAGGATGGATTCTAGAAAGAGGGGAGACCTAGCATGACAAATTAAATTCCTACTACCGTAAACGAGTATCCTTTAGAATAAACTGGATGTTACGGAGACCAGCAACCTTGTTGATGTTCGTTGTTCCGCGGTGTGCATAACAAGTAGGAGAAGTTGGCTTTGATATAGACAGCCCTCATACAAAAATGTCTTTATTTAAAACGTGTACTGTTTGTTTAGAATATTAGTTCATATTAATGAATGTTAATTGTATTCGTATAGGTGCTTTTTATATTTTTAATTATACGCCTGTGAGAAAGTGAACGATATTTCTTAAATAAAAATACAACATAAAAATTGATTATAATTTTCTAGTCTACGCTAACAAGGAGGTCTTGCAGGATATTATTCAAGTGCCAGGTGATAATAGCCCCTATGTAGAGGGTGAGAGCCGATACATTAGGATGCTCGATGGCGATCGCAATCCTGTTCTCGTGGATCTTCATGAACCCGTCGATGAAAAGGTTTTAAGCAGTATAAATGGTGCGCAGAACCAATACTGGTTATTTACTCGGTATTTAAAATTTTACTTATTATTCTAATATTATATATTATACCAATTTCATTTCTGTCATTAAGACCAGCAAAACGTAATTTTTAATATAGTTGAATTAATTTTGAAGTTCATTATATTTTTCTTTAAAAGTTCAATATGTTTATAACTAAAATTTGTTATTGACTTAACATAAGAAAAAACATAGAATATATAGGATTTATTTTATGTTATGGCATAATATAGCGCAGATCTTATTGCAATCTTCTACCAGTATGTTGTGTTAAGGAAATCAGTCATTAGAATTTGTCTCATTCACATATTTGACTCAGTCGTCAGATGGCATTTTACGTGAAAACTACATACATACATTTCAAGGTGTGGAAAGGTAATTATCGTTTATAAATGTTGCTTCACTTTTAACCGTAATCCTACCGATCGCCAGATTATAACTATTGGAAATGCTTCCACCATCTGGAACTCCAACTATCTGGGAAGCAGACCCACGAAAGTTATTGCCCACGGCTGGAACAATGATGGCAATTCTTCGCTAAATCCTTTGATTACATCAGCTTTCCTTGCACAGAGCGACTGCAATGTTATTGTGGTTGACTGGGGATCACTGGCTGGCTCTAACTACAGTACTGCAGTGCGAGGAGTTCCGAACGTAGGACAGTTTCTTGGAAACTTCCTCATTTGGCTCTTCAACACCGCTGGCGGTAATTACAATCACCTCCACTTAGTTGGTCATAGTCTGGGAGCTCACGTGGTCGGCAATGCCGGTCGTACTCTTGGCCGTCGAGCTCGCCGTGTTACTGGTATGTGTATGTTGATATTCTTAATCTTATCGCAAAATTATTAGAGTATATGAACAAAACTTGTAGTAAAAATATAGGCGTATATATAAATTAAATTTTTATTTGCCGCAATAATCATCATTTATTTTAGGTTTGGATCCAGCTGGACCGCAATGGGGTGGTAACTCCAACGCGCTTAATGTCAACTCTGGAGTATATGTCGAGGCCATTCATACGGATAGTCGCGCTCTAGGCATTTTTAACCCTATTGCACATGCTGATTTCTATCCTAATGGCGGCATGAATCCTCAGCCCGGCTGCTGGATTAGCACCTGCTCCCACGGTCGAGCCAATGATCTCTTTGCTGCCTCAGTACGTTTCAACCGTTTTATTGGAAGGCGCTGCATCAACACGGCTGAAGCTGAACTCATATCATGCAATGGAGTTGCACTTAATATGGGCAATAATATTATAAACAAATCGGGGTAAGTCCAAGTTTCGTATGAATACTACCATGTAAAACTGTGACAAATGTTTTCATCATTGCTGGAAATTAATGACAATATAACTCTACAATTATTATCTAGTCTAACTCTAAGAAGTCCACCAAGCAACAAACTCACCAGTCTTTTGAGTCCACGTTCTCTTAGAGCAACTTTTGACTTTCTCCTTTTCTCACTTTTGGTTCTCCAGGTCTATGTCATTCTGACGAATGCTTCTGATTGTCTTATAATATTAATTGTTCCATAATAAATTACAAAACGTTTGTTAATTCTGACGTGGTTGTGATGGTTTAGTTACTTAGCAATATTAGTAGATAGGATTCATTCTTGAAATCAAATTTCAAAAATGATAATGCTGACACCAAGACGAGGAGTTATGGTTAGCAATGCATGTTAGGAAATGTTATGATAATTTTATTTTTTTCATTATCGTGAACAGAAATGGACTTCATACATTTTTGATTTGATTATCTTTTCTAAATTGAACCGTGTTGGAAAACATTGTTAGTGTACTACTGATAGTTTTTCCAACTATATATCTATCTTACCGATACTCTATATCTATCTTACCGAGTTAAACCTTCTAAACTGAAACAACTATAATAAATATGACGCCAGTATTCTCTGCGAAGATACATGTACATGCTTCTTTTTTTTTTGTTTTCAGATCTGGTATTTACGGACTCCGTACTGGATCAGCCTGGCCGTTTTAATATATTATTTTCACGTGTAAATGTGGCAATCCTCTTTTGCTCAGTTACGAATCATAACTATGACAGGTACATCTCATATCGGAAAATGTCGTGGACGGAAATGTTTTGACATCTTTGTCAAATTTTGGTATTGCTGCTTCTTTTATTGTATCACATGCCCTTGGGTGTACACAACAAATAAATGTAATAGTATTGAAATCGTTTTTGTCCCGTTCCTAAATCCTACTTAAGTGCATGATGAAGGACGATAAAGTATCATGTCAATTATTGATCGGACATATTATAGGCGTGATGCCATTTCATTTGGGTATATTTAGGGCATTCGGAGGTATTCTAATTAAAGTGATTTCACGGAGGTAGCCAGCAAACTACAAATTTCTTTTTGAAAATTTGAGCTGCATATTAGTACAGTTATGTCGTACATAAATTGTGACCAGAATATATTGTATTTATTGAATAATAATTGCATACCTCATCAATATTTAAAATGTATGATAATTTACATATCATTAATATCACTCGGCAATTTTAATATCTACATTTTAATACTTAGGACATACATCACCTGACGTTACCAACGCTTTTGAGAGCACAGAAGATTACGATACCATGTATAGAAGAAACTAAAGCTAATCACGATATCTTCGGTAAACTTCTGGCTGGAACAATTGAGAATGACGAATCAAGCAGAAACTGGTTATGGTGTTTTACTCAACATGGTAAATTTGTGGACAAGCAAGGGCATTTCAACGTTACCCAGATGACGACACTAATTGAAGATAATCCACGTGTTAAAGCTTTTCAAGAATATCTCCTTGAATGTAATAAGATATCTAAGGAGACGCCCATAGACACAGTTTATGCCATGGACGCCTGTCTTAACGAAAACTCACCTATCGTCTTTTCATTATAAGGTGGCTTGTGTTTATGTAGATGTAGTGAAAATTTAAATAAACAGTTGTAACGTGTTGTGTGTTACTGGCCGATTCTATGGTAAAAAATAAGTTTATGCATCCTTGCCTTGTCTAAATCATTTGTAAACTTTGTTTGAATTCCTTGCCTCAAATTAATTTCTTTAATTCACGATACATCGATGAAAAATTGTCATTTAACAGCTATCAAAGTATTATATTAAAATATCCCATTTAAAAAATATAGCTATATTTGGATGCAGTACTTCAGCATTAACAAAATCATAGAAGTTCATTTACTATGTACACTGGGCTTCATGTCTTATTGTCTATGTCAATAATTTTTATTTTTTCTGAAAACAATACTTTTCCACCTAAATGTTGAACGTTACGTCAAAATATAAAATGTTTTCTTTCTATTGGAAGAAAAAAATATATACACACAGTGGTAAGTCAATGATACATATGTGAATAAAATAATTTGAATAAGAATACATTCACTCACTTTGGATTCTAAACATATAATATGGTTTTAATATCCCACTTCTTTTATATCTAACCTGTTGTTATGCATCCCATGGATTTTAAGTTAAAAAAAAATGCAGTGAAATAACAGAGACAACAGTATTAGCTGTCAGTAGTTTTAGACGTGATAATTCGAATAATATAAATAAACTGAGGTAATGCATTGAAAAAATTATAGGAAGACATGTCTATCACATCCCAAGTAATTTTAAAAATTACTTTCTATGTTTAGACATAGACTAGTAATCATTTCAAAAATTTACACATGGATTTTGAAATATTTAATCTATAGGGTGAATTTCAACAAAAGATTTTTATGTGTCATTTCGGTGACATTTTTTTATTTCAACTCTATTTGCATATTTTTAGTGACAAATAAATATTTAGCCTTTTTTGTGATATTGTATGTGAGTGGACATCAAATATCATCAAAACTTACATAAATATTTATGGTAAAATTTTTAAGAGTCCGCTGAAATTAAAAGTGTCTACCGAAATTATAAAAATGTCCATCAAAGTGATAAAAATGACCACCGGAATTATAGAATGTGCACCAGAATTAAATAAACCCACCAAAATGATACAGCCAACGACGATCGAGCCGAGCTGTCCGGGTTCCGTACTTTGTTAGGTTGCATTTCCACAATTTTTGAGAACCACTGAGACAGGACAGTACAGAGGTGCATAGGATTACAATTAGTTATTAATATATTTATTTGAGTTTATTATCTTTTGTTTGTTTGTTTACTTATCGTAATTTTTTTGTTTGTTATTGTGTTTAAATGCTGAAACTGTCGTCAATGCTGTACTACACCATAAGTTAATATTCTTGTTTATTTATTAAGTAACTAGTATTAATTTACTACAGCTACTAATTTACTTCATACATTTTCAAAAGAGTGAACAAAGTGCGATTAGAAAGCTAAAAACTTCTAGTGATAAAATGACTGCATTTGCAATTTATGCCATTAATAGTTGTAATACATAATGACTAAGCTATTGCACTTAAAGAAAAATGTTAGGTATAATTTAGTTAAATTGGTAACGAGGCGAGAATAGTGATTTTACAGGTATATAAATAAAACTTCTAAATTTATCAAATCAACTCTTATATTTTTACAACACAATAAATTAATAAAACATTACAACAATATCCATTTGTATCAGACGAGCTAAATACTTTCAATCTTTTTAGATAAAAGTATGTATCATAACAAAAAGCTGAAATTGAGATCACATTGTCTTAAATTACTACTACAATAGAAAAATGTATCTAATAGAAACATATAAGTAGTATAAATATTATAGTAAAATAAAGAAGTATAGGCTCTAATAAAACAGTCTTCCTGAGTAGGTGCTTAAATTTTGCTTGAAAATAGTAATTTCTTATTTACTTTATGATCACACCATTATTTGTCTAATTCACTAATCAGCCTCTTTTTTATAACTATAAATATAGGTTTTTATGTAGATAATTATGTACTACTAAACAAGTGCTTTTTATTATCACATCACAGCACGTCTTCACTATAATTAAAATCTTCAGTCTTCCTTTAACTTACTACCTAAAAGGAACACAGTAAATAGGCAGACAGGCAGACAGACAGACAAACAAAAATTCTAAAAACCATTGTTTCAGTTTTTTATGTCAATAATAAAGCCTACGTACATTAAAATTTGAAAAAAATATTTATATACATATATAGATCTGTAAATATGTATATACATATATAGATAGGTCTGCAGCTACCATGAACAGAGGATAATATATGTCTGACTTGACTCATCAAATTATCGTTGAGCTGAAAAAATGTGTATCTAGAAATATATACATTTACTAAGTAGACATATATTGTATACACAAATATTACGCATCAAATACACCCGAAAAATCTAACCTACACTGTAGATAAGAGTACATTACAAAACTATGATTCAATATGTGACCCAAGGATCTCTAAAACATTATAGTTTTTTCATTTCGGCGATACATTCCACCGAATCCACTGAAATGATAACACTGAGATGATAAAATAGAGCTTAGTTTTACATTTAACTCGGAATAACAATTGTTAAAAAAATATCAACACTCCTCAAACAAAACAGTACTTACGGCCAATTTTAATCTACAATTTTGAAATAATTTAAATGCATTTAACACGATTTATAACGGCCACCGAAATTAAAGATTAAAAAGAAAAATTTGACCCCATATCACTGAAGTTATATACTTACTTTTATTGGCGGGAATCACAAGACGTTGTGACCGTTGCATACACGCCGAAAGCTCGAGCCGGACTGATCCGTAGTGAGGAAAGGTAAGAGGGGCGCAACAACGCAATGTTGACGGTGCTATACTACTAAAAGTTACTGTCCTCTAAAATGATAACTTTTTTCAGGACAAAAGTTGACTGCCTGTCAAATGCATTAGAAAGGAGATAAACAAACAAAAATAATATTTGTTAATAGATTATATTATAATTTAACGATACCAAAATCGATTTCAATCAAAATAATGAATATATTTGCAGGAGAAGGTATTTTATGAGCGGAAATGGGTTCAGGACAGGCTACCGTGATGGTAAAATGAAACTTTAAAAATTTTTTTTTAGTGTAATAAAGGCTATAACTTAATGTTTTTTTTTTGCCAAGGTAGAGAAGTACTTACTTTACTAAGAAAAAATATACAAAATCAAAAACTCGCACATTGCACTGCCGTTTTCAGGTTTGCCGTGTATTTTTTTTGCTTTGGCAATTCACCCTATACTGCTATATAAATCTGGTGATCCTATTTGTCTGTACATTCCACTATTTTGTAAAATTTTATGATAAAAATTTGTTATACGAGTCACTGACATCAATTTGACCATTTCGAAAATTTTTGTTTGTTCCGTTATAACTCAAGAACAGCTTGACCGATCTTAATTAAGTAATCAATCTTGAACAAATTACGCGACGATTTTGGGTTGACAACATTTTTCTAGCGTTCCAGCACTTTGTGAATTCAATAAAACTAACCAAATCAATTAAAAGCGGTATGTAGTGATTGCGCACATAAAAGGCTATATAAAATATATGTAAACTTAACGATGACTAATCGAGGCAAGAACATAAAAAAAACCATGAATAATCAATTAATTGAACGAAAATTCCCGAACGAAGTCGTACAGGGCCGCTAGTAGCATATAAAAACAAACAAGGGCAGTTGAGAAAATAAAAGTGCTATGAATTAAGTGAATAGAGTGCATGACGCCTACGATAGTTTTACTTAATTTTCAATTGTTTTACTTAACTTTCAGTTAGATTTTATTTGAGTTGAGCTGTTTGAGTTCCTGTTTAAAAAAATACAATTAATAAAGGTTTCGGTGAGAGCAATAGTGGTGTTAGTATTCAGGTAGTCTGTGGTATACTTTCCATGTACTAGCTAAAAGGAATAAAGTATGTCAGTTGTTATTATTAGCCTAGTTATCTGTTTAAAGATTAATATTGAATTGAAAACAAAATTATAATTATGCGCTGCCCAAGGTTTATACCACATATCGCCATTGTCTTCGACACATTGTACTCGTACATTAAGCTTTTTATTTAGTAGGCAACTATAAAACACATAGCGCGTGGATTTACCAGATTTTTCTATCTCTTTATAAAATGGCTGACTTAGCTTTAAAAAAACAATAATTAACTATAAGGTTCCGAAACGGTGTGGTTGCGCAGCGACAAAGCCCCACTTAAATGAAAAAATAAATAATTGAAGTTTAAAATACAAATAATGCGATACCTGCAGCCGCATTGTGTTGTTGCACTGAGATGGAGTAATTTTCAAAAGACAATGTTTCTTAAAGTGATTGATGTAGAATCTATATTTTGCTGTCATTTTGAAGGCTATCTCAAATATTATTAATTAAACGATGAAAAAACACTCATATTTCTAAAAAATATTTTTTTTGTCTTTGTTTTTTGTATTCACGTTTGAATATATTTGGCTCGTTTTAACTACAATTGAGAATATTTTTGTGATCAATAGTTTGTATGTTTACCGTTAGAATAAAGTTTTTTGAAAGCCTGTAAGTATCTTAGATTAAGGAATTCGGCATTATATCGAACATATCAAATTGTGATCTGTTAAAATATTAAAAAGCTCGTTACCCGTGGAGTTCTGGGATTTAGGTACGTATTAAAGTGCGTATATGGGGAAAACAAATCATAAATAAGCCCTTAAAGTACCCGTTACCGTTCTTTAATCATACATAAATATATTTCAAATATGCACAAAACTCTTAAATTCTCGCCAACATCCTGAAGAGACTAGTAGTCAGCCATTTCATCGTTGAGACAAGGTAAAATAAATAAAAAAGGAACAGTCTTCTACTAATAATCTTTATTGCGGATTGCCAGATATTTAATATGTAATTAACTTAACGACAGTGATAGTTAAAACTGATCTAACTAAGTAACTAATCGAAGTATCAACATACAATACAAAAATTATGAAAATATTTTACAATTAAATGACAATTAGTTGTATAAACAACCGTGACACGTTTTAACGTATTTCAGAAGCAGTATTGAAGAGTCATTTAACAATCTTTTATTTTTCTTTGTCATCAAAATCTTTGTTTTAATGCCCTTTGGATTATGGATACCTATGGATGGCTATTACAATCAAAAAGAACTACTTTTGATGCAGAACAATCGAAATGAGCGTAAATTGTAGTGACTATTTTTTATTATTATTAATAAACTATGTTAACACATTCCCCATTGTAAGTGAATATTAATTATAATTTTATATTCAATATTTAGCATTATCTGTATACAGCATATGAACATCAAATTATTACGAATTAAATATATAACGTATAGGAGCATTTTCAGCAATGCAATTATTCATTGCTACTGTTGTAAGAACGGGGTTTTCCTTAGTTATTTCATTGCATTTCCTAAGTGATGCTTTCATTTCTTCCTTAAGAGGATGATTTCCTGATATACCAGCTACTCCGTCGACAACTATGTGGCCGTCTTCTTGTACATAACCAGCTTTAAATGCAAAACAATAGAGAAACTCATTGGTTGCATCGTCACGCGGGAGCGAGGCATCGCCTATTTTTGCCACGAGAATATCAACATCTACATTTTCATTCGGAACGCAAGGTTTGGCATATTTATCTATTATAACGCGTAATTTCTCTGGCGATACTTTATATGGTTCCTGAAAATAAAAATAATTAGACATTGTATTCGATACATCATACAGAATTGCTAGTACAGTTATAGCAGTATAGTGTTAGACACGCATGCACGAGTATACGACAGATGGTCCAGGGTAATTGTTGTAAGACTTTTGTCGTAGCACAGTACTATTTATCCTAATTTTTACATATAATAAATCAATAATTTCTGTGTGTGTGTTATAAAATCATTAATTATATTTTATCATGAATTTAAATTACCGTGTGATTAAGATAAACATGGATAGTTATTTCTAAATGCAAAAATCGTTTTACCGTATCTAGTGAAAGTCGACTAGACATCAAAATGTATGAAGTGATGTCATCTATCACGATCACTTACGTTAATCAAATACGTATTGAAGTTTTCCAGTTTTGTCATTACTAATATAAAGTTATGTACATTAAATGGCCCCGATATTTTATTCGACTAATGAATCGAATGCTGCTAAATGTCATCTATCAGCTTTGGACACGAAGGAGAGGAGTGCAAAGAGGCTCATTGGTGATCCAGATCTGGTCGAAACCAATCTGAAAATCCTTGAGTACAAGCGCAGGGTTGCCAGCCTCTCGGTGTTCTATAGGGTACATTTTGGTCATTCGTTGTGCACGCTGCAAAGGACTGGAATTACTTGTCCTTGTTGGTGGTCCCGCCTACTTTCAACGTGGGAGTCTTCAAGAGGAGAGGATAATATAGGCCTTTATAAGTGAGTGCGTTGAACATTTTAAAATTAATCACCACTTACCATCAGGTTGGATTTTTGTCAAACATTAACTTATTTTAGGAAACAAAAATATAATATACGCGAAACGATTTTGTTACTCGATTTCAAAATTTTCGAAGCCCTTTGTTTTAAGAGTTATACGAATTGGGCCTTTTATAACACTATGATCATGTCGTTTGTTCGTTACGACAATATTGATCACAAATACATCTCGTTTTTTGCAGAAGCATTAGAATTTTTTAATTTTATATATATAATTATGGCGGATTTATATAAAAATTGCACTAAAACGGCGCAAGTTCGGTACCACGATTGCTTTATGCGGCGATTTAAGGCACTGAGTAGTACATAGTCGTATTCCCGGGACTAACGTAGGGCATCCTAAAAGTTTTGTTAGTAGACATTCTCTGCATTAAAAAAGTCCTAGTCGAAAAACTCACCTGTTTTAAAGCTGATATGATGGTAACAATGGCGGACAATACAATGATCGATTTCATTTTGAATTTAAATTGAATTGTACGATAGTAATGTGTGGTAGCTAAGCCAGTATTAAAAGCTTTAACGGTGCTTGAGTGTTCTTAATTTTAAAGAGTTATTTTAAACTATTTGGACAATATAATAAATATAAATTAAGTTTATGTGTTTTTAAGTATGCAACATTAGTAAGCACACTCCGTTTTCAAAGTTTTGTTTGACTGTCTGTCGGTGTTGTTGTGTGTTCGGGGTAACATGCCGAGGAGCTTAATCGATTTTAATGCGACTTACACTGGAGCTGGATTAACTGGCCTCAGTTAATTTACTATCAAAATGCTTAGAAAAACTAATTCTTCAGTAAATGTCGGTCACCATGAACATTGAGTCTCTATCACCATCATCACAAAATATCCCGTTGTTACGTAGGTGACCATCATACAATGAAATATTTAGAAGCCATAAAGTTTAATCAACCGATTATACTCGTAGTACGTGTAATCATGTTTAGCATTTCTTGCGGGTATGCAAAAACTGAAGGTATAAGGTATCTGATGTCGAACTCTAAGAGATCAGCTAAACTATAAGAAATCCACATCTCTGCCACCATAGCATAAATTATTCAATTCGATGAGAATTTTTTGTAGGAATATAAATGTCGAAGGGCCGGGATACTGATGTTGCACTCTAAGAGATCAGGTTAACACCAAAGGCGTAATGGGCATAATGGGAAACATAAAATTAATTAAATATCAAATTAGATACTATTATGAGCATTTCAATCAAAAAGTTATCGTAAAAATCGTTTATACAGGAGATGTGTTGTTATTCTAAATTTATTGTGGTGTATTGTGGACGGCAAGCTGATATGCTGTCATTGTAATGAGATTGTAAGTTACCTAAAAACGTTAAACTTACCTAAGGATTATATGGCCTGAAGCATAGTAAGGACGGGTTGCTAGTTTTTAACAAGAAATCATTGAAAGAGGATAAAATAACAATAAAAATAAAATTTAAGATAATATACTCATCAGCTAAATGGACGATAAGTGATTATTATTTTAATTAATATATGTGATCTATGGCTTTCAATTATCTTTATTACAATATTAAATACGGTTTGAATAAATGTTTTGGTAAAATGCAATAAAATGGCCCGACTATAGATACTGTGCTTAAAAACTGTCACAGATTTCATGTATTTTTATAAATAAACTAGACGTGGACTATGATAACATATATAATATATAAGTATAATTATGAGTGACGAATCGAAATTTTCCTTTCCATTTCGAATTCCCTTTCACAGAGTTTCAGTCAGAGGCCGTTAGAGTATTTTGCAACAAACAAAGAAGTAAAAGAATTAATCAAAACATTCAATTTGTAAATTTTTCTCATTAAAATTATACCAATAGTGTTTGTGTTCCATTAACAAAATTTTCGAAAAGTGGAAATACTAAAAGTTCCAAGAAGCAATTTTCATTAGGATAAGATTTCGCAATTACAATCATAAGACACAGAGATAAGATAAAGACGTTATAGATATCAGAGAAAAAGAATTTTCTTTTAGAAAGAGTAAAAGATCTGGAAGGGCAAAAGTATAGCTGATATCTTATCAAACTATGTATAAAAATACCCTATCTAAAACCAATGGTTCTGGAGTCATTGATGTTTTAGATATTTGTCTAAAATTTCCCGATTTTCTAGGAAAAAAATCCATTTTTGTATTTATTTTCACAAAAACTTTAATAAAATAACTATAGTTTAACCTTTGTTTTATTGAATTTAATTATAACTCATCATTTAGAGGCTTAAACTTTTAAATAATGTTCTTTGAAACTTGTGACAGTAAAAAATAAGGCTATATTATATTTTTTATTTAATCGTAAAATAAAATGTTATTACTGAAAATGCGTATAAATCATATAAATAAGTACCTGGCTTAAATACCTATCCTACAAGATGTAAGAAGGTACATAAAGTTTCTAAAATTTTGAAAAATCACTTAGTAATAAAATTAGGTATATTGAATTTGCGTCTCATGGCATACCTAGAACAAAACGATCTCCTCAGCGACCGGCAGTACGGATTTCGCCGAAACCGGTCGACTAGAGATCTTCTAGCATATGCCGCTCACTTGTGGGGCGAGGCCCTCGAGAAAAACGGGGAGGTGCTCCCCGTCTTCTTCGATGTCTCGAAGGCTTTCGACAAGGTCTGACACGCTAGCCTGTTAAGCAAGCTTCGAGCGTATGGTATTTCCTCTGGCCTTATCGTTTGGATAAAAGATTTTCTGAGCGAACGGTTTTTCCGAGTTGTCGTCGATGGTTGCTCGTCGCAATCGATGACTACCAATGCCGGAGTTCCTCAGGGGTCCGATCTATCCGCTACTCTATTCCTGCTGCACATCAATGATCTGCTCAAGCCCGGTATCTATGGATATGCAGATGACAGCACAGTAGTGGATATCTTCCGAAACCTTAGGCCAGTAGAGAGGAAATACAGTCCGAAAGAGAGGCCACGGTGGAACGTATGAGTCTCATACTTCGGGCAGTGCCCGAAACGGGCGATGCCAATCTTGTGAGATTCAACGCAGCCAAAACACGGTCGTGTCTGTTCAGCGCCTAGAGGAGCCCGTTCACCTTGGCTGCTACTTTTCAATATGTATCCTTGGAATGCACTGACCGTCTTCAATTGTTGGGAGTTGAAGTTTCGTCGAACCTCAACTTTAGTCGGTTCATAGAGTCTAAGGCTAAAGGGGCTGCAAGGAAACTGGGGGTCCTTGCGAAGGTGAGGCAGTACTTCACATCGAATCAGCTTTTAACTCTGTATAAAGCTCAGGTTCGACCATGTGTGGAGTACTGTTGTCACATTTGGGCTGGTACTGCCAAATGTCATCTGTCTGCGTTAAACTTGATGGAGATGCGTGCAAAGAGGCTCATTGGTGACCCAGATCTGGTTGAAACCAATCTGCAAAGCCTTGAGTACCGGCGCAGGGTTGCCAGCCTCTCAGTCTTCTATAGCGTACATTTTGGAGTGTGCACAGGAATTGTTCCAATTAATTCCCCCATTGCCGTTCCTCCATCGGACAACTCGACGTATGACAGATATCCACGCTTACATAGTGAACGTACCACCTGCACGGATGACGCGATTTGCGTCTTCATTCATCATGGGCACTGCAAAGGACTGGAATAACTTGCCCGCGTCAGTGTTCCCGACTGCTTACGATGTGGGAGTCTTCAAGAGGTGAATAGGCTATTTACGTTCACCATCTTAGACTTAATCACCACTTACCATCAGGTAGGATTGTTGTCAAGCATTAACTTATTTTATGTAAAAAAAAAAAAAACAAAATTAAAAAAAACTAGAGACTTATAAAAATAGACGCGCCCTAAAATAGCCCCTTTTTATTATCCTTTTGTTTTTGTTGTAACACGTGCGAGCTTATTGTTGTCGTTTTAGACATTGATTTCATTGTAAAACATTCTATGCAATGCCGTTATTAGTCAATATGACAGTTAAAATTTAATCACTTTTCTGTGATGTACATATCGTCTTCGTTAGCATTTCTTTTTCATACAGAATAAACCTAATTTCTAGGGCGGATTACAATTATGCAGAATACGCTGACATTTTTTTATTGTTATGGATTTAGTGATAGAAATTCTTTACAAGCACAAAGAGAATATCAGCTACGTTTTCCAAATTGTCGCCTACCACAGAGTCATAGAAGTCATAGAGTTATTGCTGTGGCGTATCAACGTGTACTCTGTGGGAAATGGGCAGCGTTCAAGAGAGGCGTCCTAACGCAGGTAGACCACGCATCTACGATACTTAAGAGGCAGAAGTGATCATGGACCATTTTATTAGAGAACAGCTATGTCGACCAGGGTGGTGGCAAGATTGCTGGATTTAACAGAATGGAAAGTGTAGTGCACTGTGCACACGGCAAGGCTCTACCTTTTTTCACCAAAATATTATGGACCGATGAATCGAAGTTTAACAGAGACGGCATTAGAAATTTTCATAATATTCATTATTGGGCTCCACGACAAGAAAATCCCCACGTGGTTAGAGAAGGAGCTTATCAACGAAAATTCTCAGTAATCGTATCGATGGGCATAATTCATACTTACTTGATGGGCCCAGTTTTCCGAGACGATCGAAGATTTCCTTTTAAATATATATTTTTTTAATTATCTGGAGAATATACCACTGGATTCCAGAAGACAAGTGGTGTTCTAGCATGATGGTTGTCCCGCTCATTTTCGTCTCGGCGTAAGAAATTGCTTAGATACCACTTTTCCCCAGCGATGGATTGGTCGAAGTGGACCAACGCCATGGCCCACAAGGTGTCCCGATTTAATACTATTTTAGTTATATTATACAATTATGTGATTTGCACACTTATAAAAAAAATATTTATAATCATGTAAAAAATTTAATAAAACCACATTTTCTCAGTTTCTTCGCCTTTTTGTAGTTTTAAGTTATTTATTTAGATTTAACAATACAAAAATGACTCAAATTTCTTGAAAAGCCAAAAAAGTTTTTGTTACTAATTTTTTTTCTCCTAAACGGGGTTTTCATATTAAAACGAAATCTTTGATATCATTGAAACCAATTTTAGGTTAGGGTCTACCATACAATATTTGACAAAAACGACCTATACATTCACCCTTTTAAAGCTATTACAAATATTTCCAAGTCACCATGTATATGTCTCGTTTTAAGAGTGGTATGTACACGAGTAAAACATACGGCTGCTCGAGACACACTATTTATTCGTCAGATATTAATTATACATGAGTAATGTATATACATAACAATGAGTAATATTAGAAGGCTTGGCTTAAATTTTTTCTTTTATCGGTACATACAGATACTCGTAGAGCATCTTACATATATCTAATCTGTTTAGCATACCTATGATCTCTAGACTTATACTATTAACACCGACATGCTGAAAATAAACATACTGCTGTTAGGACCACAAGCGTACGTAAACACTATGTTTTGTTGTAATTATAGTACTTACAGCGAATTTTTCTTAATCATTGAATTCTTTTTTATTTTTATACTAGCAAATGTCTTTGCTTTTCTTCGGAAAAACTATCTTACGCTTAAAGATAGCATCTGCATTTTGCTGGGTTTTTGTCGTTCTGTGAATTAGAAATACATATATATTAATTCATAACTTTTTTATTTATGGACTGATTGCAATGAAACCAACTTTAAGTTTTAAGTGATAATTACTGCAATACATTAGTGAAAACCAAAACAAAATCAGTTAAGCCGTGTCTGAGATTAGCGGGAACAAACGCACAGACAAACAGACAAAAATTCTAACAACTATTGTTTTATAATTATTCCAACAACTATTGGTTCTATTGCGTTAATAAAGACCCCTAATAATATTTTTTCTCATTATCGTTCATGTACAGAAATCGATCAGTTAGAATTTTATTATTAGTATAGATAAACAAATGAAAATTTTAATAAATTTTAAATAGCTGTTTACATATTTTTCAAAATTTGTCACTTTTTGTATTCAAAAGTATATTTTGTAGCAAAGAGCGAAAATGCAGATTTTTAATATTGTTAAATAAATTTTGATAAATAATCTGTTATTTTAGTATATTAATTTTATGATTATATACTCAGATAACGAATTTCTTCTCGAAAGTTTCGAAGTTCTCGTTCTGAGAATTTTATGCTATTAATTTAAATAAATTATGGTTGTAATCAGTAATAACTCATGGTTAGTGCTCAGTTCTCGCTTGTTTTCCAGTTGAGCATGTGCTATCTAATTTATTGTGTGGAGCCATCACTTCTCTAACGTCTTAACTAGTCTATACTCGAACTCTAATAAACAATAGTTTACTGTCTTTATCTTTAACTTGTCTGTGCGTGCTGTGTTCATAGAATAACATATATTATTTATGAGGTGGTTTAGGATTATGTTTCTAGACCAACAGGAGTGATCGCAAATCTACCATAGAGGTATTATACATAGAGTAGGGGAGACATACGGCTGCCTGTAAGCGGAAACGTCCGACGGTTAGAAAGAGAAATAACATTGCGGTATCCTATCTGTCTCTCTCTACTAAGGCATGCGTATTAAAGAACACTTTGTTTTTCAAATAATAAAATCAAAACAAGGTACAAATTACACACGTTTTTGTCATTTTATAAACACGTTATTAACCGTAGAAATTCAATTACAACAATAAGCCGTCGAATAGATCTATTATGCTCACTTTTCTCGCTAATTACACATGCGCGAGAAGAGAGAGGTAGAGAAGGTACCGCAATCTTCTCTCTCTTTTTAACCGAAGGACAGTTGAAAGTGTGGCTTCCCTGTTCTATCTACAATATCTCTATGAAACCTACCGATTTTTCGATATTCCTACCGATATGGGCTCTGTCCTAACTAATATCGAAAAACGATTTTCCACGATTTCAGAGAATTACTATCGATTTTGCAGAATGTTCCATATAACTTGGGGAATACCCTATAACTCGATGTTATAAGGGGTTTCCCGCTCGATAATCCACTTGTCTCTATATGCAGGAATTCGGATTTTATTTTTTCATTAATTATTTTACTTCCAAGATAAAGTTTCATCAAATGAATAGTTGCGAAGTGCCCCAAAATAAGAATATTAAGTTAAAACGTAGTCTGACGAAGAACCGAGTACAAGCACGAGTGCAAAAAGAAAAAGGTATGTACAATATTATAGAAAACAATGGGAAAAAAAATTTTCAGGCTGGTTGTAAGATAGTCGTAAAGGCGTAAGCTATGCTTATTATGTCTGATGTAATGTTATGTAATATTATATAACATGACATCAGGAAAAGACGCACTAAAGAAACATAGCCCCTTACAAGCACACTCGCTACCATCAAATTAATTCAGAGATGACTGTGGCTATGACTAAAGAATATTGGTATGTTCGTAAAGATTGTAAAAATTATTTTATTTAAGTGAGTTTGGTGTAAATTAGACTATTAGTTTATTTTTTGATAAATAAACAAATTTAATTGAATAATGTATTTTTTTGTCATAGACCGATTTTGGGTACAAATGTACCGTTTAGTGGGCAGCTCTACCGATTAACACTATGACATCAAGACCATTGCACTTCTACGGTTTGACTATAAACATAAATATATACTAACGTAAGCAGTATTTTAACTTTATGGGTTTGACATTCAAGACCACTGAATATAAGTCATCTGTTGTTTGTTTATATACTTATATTTGTTTTTATACTTTTTTGATTAGTATACAGTTTCCCTACATATTACTGTACTCTTTGGTATACAGTGCAAGTTTTAATTTACTTAGGCATTGCACAAGGTAACCGCAAAAGTTTCTAAGGTAAATAAAACTTTGTGCTTATTAAAACTTTTTTTCTCTCCCTTTTTAATCCTTAAATGAATTAAATTATACAATATTTATTTCTTTAGGTGTTGTTGCATTATTTGTAGCGGTTTTATTTTAATAGCTTGTGTCTGTTGTAATAGAGTTAAGGCAACTTCGAGTCCAGCTTCTTGTTGAGTGGTGTTTGTAACATTATTACTATTAATTATTATTATTATTACATTATTACTATTATTATTATTAGTGACAGCATTAGAACTTCTGACACTTAGGTGATTCAAAACCCCGTCATCGAAATTTACTGGGGCAGCATGGGTCCGTACGCTCAAAGCTAGACCACTTACACTATGCTTCTAATATTTTAGGGATATTTTCAGACCCCACAAGCCAGTTGGTAGTGACTCTCCCTGCCGAGCGAAGGGTCTCGAGTTCAATTCCCGGCCGGAGCAGACATTTATGTGATAGATAAATGTATTTTTTCTTGTCATGGGTGTTTGCAATCTCATATTTGTGTACAGCCATGCCACCCACAACACAGGGAATTCTAGTGTAGGAGTGTAAGTCTGTAAACATTTATTTTTTACATTTAATATTTTAGTATACATTTTATAATTCTAAATGGGGTGAATAGTCAACTATCATATCCATATATGTTTTAATAAACCAGAGTTCCAAACAAACACTCTATGACCCTGCTATAACTTAATTCCCTTTTGAAAGCACAAATTTACTCAAGTTTTGTATTACATTTTTTTCCACAAAGAAATCCAACATTCAGAAAGGCAACTTTAATGTCTAGTAATCCATTAATAAAATAATACATTGGAAATTACAGATGGCACGGTCATTTATCATATTGAGCTTGTTGAAAGAAGCTTATGATCTGGAAACTTCTACGTTGAATAGAAAAGCACAAAGTGTTCGAAGTTTGGGTTTAGTTGTTTGTGATGATGATTACATTCAACAATATAGGTTGAGTAAAGATCTCATACATAATTTACAAGAAGAATTGCATTTGCCAGCACGGTCTAGGAGTGGAAGAGGTTTAAAGAAAAAAATAAAGGTAAGTTACATTTTTATGTCTGGCCCACCTGGACTTAATTTGGTTTGAACAATTATATATTTTAGTAGATGTGGAATTATAATGAAATTTGCATAGAAAGGTGTACATGTATCAGCTTTGCAATAAATAACAATGAACTAATAACTACCTTATATGAGTATCTAATATGGTTATTCAACATAAGCTACTTAACTTTTTAGTTGGAATTCATATACCTGTTACCATCTCAATATTATAATTTGTGATTTAATTTTTATTTGATATGGATACAACTAAATGGTTTACCTGATGGTGTGCATTGCTTTTGGTAGTTTATAAACTTAATTTATACTCTTTCATGATAATGACCACTAAATAAATTTGATATGTTATCAAATAACTATGTGATGTTAAGTGGTTACTACCTTCCATGCAACATCTGAGGCATCAAAGACACATCACAGATCTATTGCTGTTTCTGAGAATCGAGATGGAACTTTGTGAATATTGCATATACATTTTTGTACTAGAATATGTATAAGAATTTTACTTTACTGTAAAGGCAGGTAATTTAGTTCACCTGATCCAGATATGCTTTACTCATGAGTGGAACTCAGGTACTCTATTTGAGCTAATATGATATTAATGAACATGAAGTATTTTGATTTATAATATCTTCCTATCCATAGAAATAAAATGTTGATATGTCTAAAGAAATATTTTTTTCATACTATAGGAATTACATTCACAAGTGACATTTATATACAAAAAAGTAAGATAATAAAAATAAAAATGCTGCTAATTCATCTCTAGCTTGCATTGTCAGTTGATATAAGTTTTGCTGTTTTGGAGTTGGACATGTTTTAATTTTCTTGAGAGCTGCAGAAGGGTTATAAAATCTGTTAAAATATATGTATAGGTTATTTGTTTTAATGTTTTTTTTCCTTATAGATATTATGCACTTTGTCGTTCTTGGCAACTGGTAGTTATCAACGGGTGGTAGGAAGTAATATCCACAACTATGTGTCACAACCATCTATGTCTCGATCTCTTCATGATGTTGTGAATGCTTTATGTGATCCTAAAATTGTGAAGAAATATATTAGGTTTCCTCAAAATTATGCAGAAAGAGCCCAATTAAAAAAGAGGTAAATTTTTAAATGATATTTGTTTTATAATAGTTCATACAAATATGTAGATGTACGCATCTAGATATATATGCGCACAGCAAAGGACTGCAATAGCTTGCCCGCGTCGGTGTTCCTTATTGGTACAAGTGTCTTCAAGTGGAGAGTGAATAGGCTTATATAAGTGAATGCGTTCAATATCGTAGATTTTTTTTAAGTTAATAGCCGACAAACGAGCAGACGAGCCACCTGATGGTAAGTCGTCAGGAAGACCAAAGGCACCACTGATGCGTTGTCGGCCAGGAAATGAGATGAAGGTTAGAAAGAAGCCTCTCAAGCTCCCAGCCGGAACGCGATGAGTCGTTTGGCGGCAGCAGCACTCAAACAGGAGGGTAGCTAGTCAGGCAGGCTTCACGGAATGATAATAATACCAGTAATAATATAAAATATTAATGACTTTATACTGATAATATAATCCATAGGCGAAGCCCTACCACCAAGCAGGCTGGCTTCTATCGCCTCTTACGACACACTATTCTGTCAGCATGTGATTGGGGGAGTATTCTAAGTCGCCACAATACGGCTAAAAACTTCATCACCACACCATCAGGTGGGGTTGTTGTCAAGCACTAACTTATTTTATGTAAAAAAAAAGGTTAAATAAGTTTCGTTCAAGTGTAGTATTGAATAAATATGTACACCACACACATTTTCTGTTACAGGTTTTACCGTGAGTTCAAGATCCCCGACTGCATAGGATGTGTAGATTGCACCTTTGTCTCGATGATAAGGCCGAAACAAAACGAGGAAGAATATTATTTTCGTAAAAGATATTACGCTAGAAACGTTGAATTGGTAAAGAGCACTTTTATAAGATTTTTTCGCTGTCACTGCATTATTATATCTAGAGATAAATAAATTGTTATCCATGCCATCCATATTAAGTGGAGAATATTTTAATTTTATCGACTTTAATTAATGAATAAATTAATAACGAAGTTTTAATATTATAATGATTAAAAAATAGTAATTAAACAAAAATTCCGAAAATCACCACATTTGCACCCTCTTTTTATAATATTAATATAGATAGGGATATGTTACAGATAGTGGACCCAGATTTAAATATTTTACACGTTGACGTTTCACATGGAGCCGCGTACCAGGATTCCGATGTATTTAATAACTCTTATATAAAGAGTCATTTGGAAGAGCTAACAAGTTCCAATGAATCAGTTTTTCTACTAGGTTCGTAATTCGTTTATACTATATTTTATTTATATAATTTCCTAGTTGTCAATTTTTCGTACCGTCTTCTTATTGAGAGTATTAGTATATTTGACGAGCCCATAATCAAATTGGTAGTGATTGCCTACCTGCCGATTGAGGGGTCCCGGGTTCGATCCCGACCGGGGCAAAAATTTATGTGACAGATAAATGTTTGTTCTCTGGTCATGGGTGTTTGTTATGTCATATTCGTGTATATCCATGCCATCCGCAACACAGGGATTCCTAGTGCGGGGGTGTGAGTTATTAATGTGTTTTTCACCAAAATATTAAGATAGTGATACCTAATGAAGGTTATGAAAAAATGCTTTTAGGAGGGTAGTAGATAGCCAGGCTAGTGAAAATCTTCCACCATGTGTTGATAGGATAGGATACGGTTGGGATTAAAATGGGTGGCACAGAACCCAGAAAGCCCCAATAACAGATCTGACGCCATTACCTCCTGCATTTTTCAGTAGGGTACACCACAACCGGGTTGGTTGACTTGGAGTCAAGTATATGGTGTCCCTCACTCCCTATATGTTCATCATGCAACGAAATTGTTACATTCTGTTTATAGGTGATTCTGGATTTTACCAGAGACGGTATATAATGACTCCAGTATCAGATGCATCAGACGGTACACCAGAAGCACATTACAACAGCCTCCATTCAACTGCATATAATAGTATAAAAAGGGCCATCATCGACCTAAAAGGACGATTCAGATGTTTGTTGGGAAACAAAGCCTTACATTACGATTCTGTTATGGTTGGGAAAATTGTAATAGCGTGCTGTGTTCTACATAATATGTGTAATCGTGCCGGATTGCCTGTACCTCCACTAAGCGACCAAGACATTTCAAGAGAAGCCAAGCTTCAATCTTATCGAAGTTTTGTCGTAGAACATGATTCTATAGAACTGGAATCAGGAATAGCTGCTAGAGCAGAACTTATCAATACACTTTGGACCAACCTACATAAATAGCTAGCAAGTTATTGACATGTTCTGAATTTTTGATCCCCACAATGACGATGAGACGCCCATGCTGATTCAAACATGTTACAAGTTGCTTCAAGTAACCTCGTATTTCAGTTTAGTATTGTTATCAGTGATGCTTACAAATGACACCTATCATTCAATAATCAGAAGTAGGATACATCTGTGACCAACCTCAAACAGTACTCATCTATTCTACTCAAATTTGCTATGGCGTATGCATGAATTGCAGTAGATACTTACATTTGAAAACAAATCATTCCTGGTGTTTTTTCATACGCAATGTTACCCAAATACGTTGACGTATTTAGATTGCGCGAGTTGCGACGATGACGGCGGGGTTGGACTGGTGCAGAAGATAATCCAATGCG
This sequence comes from Megathymus violae, assembly GCA_003671415.1. Taxonomy (NCBI): domain Eukaryota; kingdom Metazoa; phylum Arthropoda; class Insecta; order Lepidoptera; family Hesperiidae; genus Megathymus; species Megathymus violae. The sequence continues at coordinate 567,304 of PDGT01000063.1, read as the reverse complement.
TTCCTCGCAAGGAATTAAAGCTGATCCCGATGCGATTCAGAAACCTCATAGGAAGTTAGACGTACAACCTTAATAACCGGGCATAAACTTCCTGGTTCAACCTTTGGAAGCGTCATTCAACAAATGCGTAGTGAAGTAAATCATCAACATTGTAACTAGGTGTATGTATCCAGTTGTTATCAGTGAAAGCTTTCTTGAGATCCTGCTGATGCTTTGTTTTCTCCTTAATTCTATCAAAGGAAGAAATGAAACATTTCAAGTAAGGAGTTGTCTTAGGAAGAAAACTATCTTTGCTTAAAGTTGACACTGGATCACTCACGGGTGACGTCATACAAGCGGGACCACAACCAGAAGTTAAACAGGTGGTCCTATTCATTGTTAACTTGATTGAAGAACTTACGTCTCGACCGATGTTGATTTTTAACTAAGATGGATAACTGAGTTTTGTGGTTGGGATTTTTACAAACAGGATAAACAGGTCTGTACACATGATTTTAATAAATAAATGTTTCACATTTTCAGGTTCTCTCATTTATGATATAGATTTCTGAATGTGAACTTTGGATAGTTCTGGTTTAATCTTTTCTTGACTGATCATATGTTCTGAGTATATATATGATTTCTTGAAGGACAAAGCGGACAAGATTTTCACGGTTTGCTCGTAAACCAAATAGTCGAGTCACTTTCGGACGTGTTCGGTTTCGCTTAACTTTCAAATACTTATTACTAAAATATCATCAAGGTATGTTAATATTACAACAACTTGAATTGATATCCCGTAGCGAAAACGGTCTACAAGCTTCTGAAAGGTGGCAGGGGCATTTTTCAACCCAAATAACATTATAGTTAAGTCGGTGTATACCAAAGGTAATGAACCCTTTTTTATATCTATCCTCAGGTTTATAGTCTTTGAACGATACAGGAGCGATGGGGCCGACGCAGGTGATTCAGCAGAATGTCTGCTAATAGGGAAAAATGCTGACATAGCGTTTTTGCATGGGTTTTCTTATAAAATACGAGTTATTATAATTTGCTTGAAATACATGTTATACTAAACATTTATAAGTATAGAACATCTTGCACAGTCACCTGTGAGTGCACATTACTGTAGTGTACGACGTTTGTTAGATGTTCACTAAAGTTTATACTAATGTTGTAAAGAGAAAGTTCAGAATCTATTTGATAAATTGTTTTACCATTTGAAAGGTACATTATTCCAGATGGTCAAACACTATATAATATAAAACAAATTCTCAGACTACGGGCTTTAATACGGTTTTAACCAATAGATTGTTTCACGAGAAACAGGAGATTACGAAAAATTCATAAAACGCCTGATAAAACTGAAGGTTCGAGTGAACGTGAAAACACTACTTACGTAGGTTACTAGTCGCTTATAAAATGGTATCTTTTAGTACAACTTTTATAACACAGCCATAAAGAAATGTATATAGTAATGTGTCTTCATATGTGTATCCACCTATTTTTTAAAATATATGTTTTATGATAATGATTTTAATATAAATCTATTATTACTAGTGGTTTATCATATGAATAAAAATAATTTCTATAGAATAAGTAATAAAAGTTTACAGCTGAAATTGTGCCTAAAATTCTTTCAATCCTTTTCTGTTAAAGTAATGATTTTGAAGATGTAATTATGGTCTATAATATAGGTCGATATCATTCAAATGGTGCTTCAATGTTTGATAGTTTTGGTTGTTCGCCTGGTTCTGATCGGTGAAGAGTGAGCGGTGGCTTCATTTATTCGTGATGCAACATAGTTTCGCGTTTGACGGGTGTTAGGGTCAATGACCAAATAAATATATAGCGCCCCTTCTCAGTTCTCAGGAGTAAAAATAAATAAAAATATTTCCATAACATTGCAGTCTACATGTCCAGGAGGCTATAGTTGTCATTTTGTTGGATACCCAATTACCTACTATTTCAATGTCAATATAGCCAAACACCATAAAGATATTTATTGATTTGCGTATGAAGATAAGGCAAAAATGATGCCTTGTGTTTTGAAAAAATATTTTGTCGATTGTCATAAAATCTAATAATAAGATTGTCGTACGCAAAAAAACACGGAAAAAATACGTCAATATATTTAATTAAATACAAAGCGTTATAAACTTTATCAAGCACATAAATAATGTTCATTAAATTTATATACAGTGCAAATAGTCTTGAATAAAATTACTTGACAGTAGAGTGAACGCACGCTCCAGTTGCCTTGTTTTGAGAGTACATCTTTCATATGTTTACAATGTTTTACTCGCGACCCTGTTATAATAAGAAAAACAATATCAGAAAGAATTTAAATATGATACCTACAAATATACTAGTATACTTATACCTAGTTTTTAATAATACCACCGATCGTTAGTATTTATGACAAATTTGTAACGTAACATTGCATAATGCAGTAGGTATATTTATAATCAGGTATTTATTATCTGTGATAGCTGACTTATGTTTGCTGACTTGCTCTGGCTGTTTGAAGAAGACACGAAGGCGTTATATTATGCTTTGAACCGCCGTGTTGCTTCGCTTCAGAAAACCTTACGTTGAGAAAATCACCGGCATTTTGACATTGGAAATGTCTTTTCGTTCGCTCCAGTGTAGGCTCCAATTTCACGAAAAAGTGCGATCCCCTTATATACATATAAGATATGATATTCAAAAAAGGCTCAAAAGATTCACGAAAGCTGTAAGCTGCCAAAACAATTATTCGAGCTAGTCAAAAACCAAAAAAGGTGTGGCCGAAATTTTAGAAACGAAGAATGATATCAAAAATTTGAGAAAAACTCCTTTGGGCAATTTAGTCAGCTATAATTTGAGCCTAAAACAAACACGATTGGTTTAAGGGTTTGTCCTGTAGCCTAACCTTTTTGAAAAAATATTTTTTCGAATTCCGTATATTCATTTCCAATGTGCTCGATAGTCGTGTGAGGCACGAAATTGTAATTTTTTTAAAGAGTTTTCTAGTTTTGTGAATTAGAAACATATCAATTCATGATAATAGCTGTAGTTGGCAATCAAAATTGGGGATGTATGGATGTGATATTTCGGATCTGGATATGGATACGGATATATAAATATTTACCGGTTTCGATTACGGTCACGGATATTTATTATATCGGATTATCTGATTGCTTTGGATATTTTCGGTAACGGATATTACATGATTTACGACTTGGAAGAAATATAATGTATTTACAAAATTTTACTTTATTTCTGAGTATTATATTGCTGGCACAGAAAACATCTAACTTTAAAAATGAAATAATAACTGTCAAAGATGAGAAGGACGCGGCTAATGTATCACATCGCGGCCGGTGAAAACCGATCATAATGTTTTCATTAAGATTGTCCCTATCCGAAATTATTCAAACCTTTTTTATCAGATTCGGTTAGGGTTTCAGATATATTTTTATTTCGGATCCCTGATTAAAAGATTGTATTTACTGCCACCTTGATATGTCCATATTAACTTTTATTTGCTGTTCTGTGGGACCAGACAATTTTCCCGGTATAAAAATATCCTACATTATGTGGATCATAATATAAGCTATTAATATGCCAAGTATCATACAAATCTGTTCAGTGGTTGTAAATATGTAGTCAGAGAGACATACAAAAATGATAAATAAAAAATGTTTTCTCCTCTTTATCGATAACAAAACATACCTGGGTTAAATTTCTTAAAAAAATATACTACATATTTACAAATTCGACTTCGTTACAGTTTTGTTATTCGTGTAAATACTTGAGCGTGATTGCGCTAATACATAGATACTATTAACTTCAAAAATGCGTAACGCAGTGCATTATGATGTACAAATGTTTTAGGTATTAATGAAAGTACATTCATGTACTAAAGTTTAGTTATCACAGAATTCATAGCATTCACTTAGCTTAGTAAGTTAAGTTATAGTAAACAATATATAGGTATCTACTGTTTACTAAATTTATTAGTATTATTTATTTATTAGTAGGTACTAGCACCACGAGATAAAGACTTCCTTGCTTCGACACTAATAAAGACTTACGACCTTTCAATTTGAGTAAGATATTTTTTAACTAAAATAACAATGAAGCATTAAAAATATTACTTATTGGAACTTAGAATATTGAGTCGGTTCATCTTACTTACGGTAACAATCATTCGAATGTAAGTGAAAAATAATACTTTTTAACATGCCCATTAAACTAAGTATCTACTACTACATAATTATCTCAGTTTCTGTAACTGATTTAGAGTTCCAATCAAATGTTCAAACTCTAACTTAACTTCAAAACATTACAAAATTCTTTTCATGTAATCTAGTAAATAATGGTTTAGCTAATGACTCTGTAATGTAGTATGCAATATTCATAATTGACTGTTTTCATATTGTTTACATACCTCTATATCTAAACTAAGCTAAGAAATTTTGTTAGTATTAAAAAATACATATATTTATGCAACTGTACATCTTGATGTACCTGAAAATTAATTTTTAATCAAATAATACATATCCATAAATAAAATCTGTTTGTTAACATTATGAGATTATGTAGCACGGATTAAATGTGGAGGTGTTAATTTTATGAAATAAATATAAATAAAAAAATATTAATTACAAACTATAGGGAAAAAGGTATTGAACGATGGATGAAGCGACATGAGTTAAAAGATATATTTTATTCATATAATACATTGTCTGTTAAAGAAACGAGTGACTGTTAAAATGACGAAAATTATAGAGGACAAAAAGAAAAGTATAGATAAATAAAAGTTTAATGCACGTAAGATTTACGATTATCTCATTGTCGCAAGAGAGAAAGCCCTTAAAGAGTAAAATGTCTTAAGTCAAGAAAATAAAGAAGTCAACACCTAGGTTACATTTACAGTGCAGTCTATACTAATTTGAATGACTTAGATGTTGTAAGTATATGTCTTGAATGCTCGATTAATGAAACACTAAAACACTAACAACGTGTTTCCATAATATCTGTTTGTGACGTTAAAGTACTAACGCTAGATCTTGATGCGTTAAATTGTATCATTTCGCTACTTCCAGCATTCGTTTCGCGTAATTCAACTACATCGCTGTTGTCATCACCGTCGTAATCTATAACAAATTCTTCTACACCGACTCCTTGTGCTTCTACTAGGGAATTCTGCGACTCCGCTATAGATTCTAGAGTTGAATCGCTAAGTATGATATTCCGTGACTGAAAATAGTGTCCTCTTTCATGCAATTGATAGTAATTTGTGCTATGTTTCTTCTTGATCAAATTATAATTCTCGTCCAATGGTACAAAATATGTTTTGATATAATCGGCCCCTTTAACGAATATTTCACCGCGATAAGTTGTGAGAATACCGCACTCGTCCAAAATTACTGCAGTGTTTTCGGTTACCTAATAAATAAGTAACAAAGTTAAATTCTCCTCATCCACTTATCTCACTCATCTACTCTATAAATGACTCAGTAATTTTTGTTGTTTTTCGTGTTCTTCGTGTTTTAGATGTCTTCTCATTGGTATATTAAATAGATTGCAGATGAAATAAAATTGAGGCAATAAACATTTATAACTCTTTGTCACTTGTGAATATAATTAAAACTATTAAAAAACTTCAACGAAACCTGTGCGGTTGAGTATTTAAATTATATTCAAATGATTGTTGACATTAAAGTTATTAAAATTTTTAATGCATATTTTATCTGATCCTGATGTTTATGTAGGTAATGTAAGTATGGTAAGGGTAAAGAGGTAGGTAAGTAAAGGTGAGTGTAATATGCTTATAAAGAAATTCAGGTATTTTTAGCTCAATGTACAGGTAATATAACTGATATGACAAATAATATACTCATATATAAATATTCTTTGATTTTAGCTTACTTGTATTCTGCCAGTTTCTCCGGTCGAGTCCATTCTAGAAGCCATGTTGACAGCGTTACCCCAAATGTCATACAATGGTTTTAACGAACCAACTACACCAGCTGCTACTTCTCCGTTTGATATACCTTAAAATACTCGACAAACTTTAAAAAATATTTAACAGCATAGTAATAGTTATTATAGAATAAGAAGAAAAATAATTTTATCGGGACATACACAATTAAATAGAGTAACTTATTATACCACAATATTTATATGCCGAGGCATGAATGAGATGCAAGTTGGGGACTAATGTGGATTGAGTATATTGTTTAAGCTATAGCCATCTCTTCCAGATAAACGTTCAAAATTAGTAACATGGTCTCAGTCTTTAAAGAACATAATTATAGCTACTTTATCATCACTTATTACAACATCATTGATGTTGATGGGACTAATTAAAAGCAATAAATAAATTTATTTTGCTAATCAAGAACTGTAGGCACCTATACGAAGATTAAGTCCTTCGAAACTTTGAAATGAACCGCGATTGAAATTTTGTAGTTGCATCATCATGGCCGCAGCAAATTCAATCATTGTAACAACTATGGCTCTGTTGTAAGTCGTATTTTGCTTTTTGTCCATGTATGAACTGTAAGAATCAACTGAATCGCGTCTGTTTGGATCTAACCCACACGCCGCCATATACGTCCAGCCGGCCATTTTGATTTTCTCCACTTTATATACCGAGGCACCAGTCAATAAAAGCTGAAAGTGAATATGAGTTTGTTTAGCGCCTTTTCAATGTTTTATAGATAATATATTATAAAAAAAAAAAAAATGTTTTATACCCTATCAAAATCCGAAATAACTTCGTCCAAAATTCTTAAAACAACTTTGTCACTCAGATCCGCGTCATTTTCAACGCCCAACTTGTAGTCAGTCAACGAAGCAAACATTACAGCGACATTGTCATATTTTTCATAATACAATTCGTCGACCGACCTGTTCAAATCTAAGTAGATTTGTACTGAAATTAAATTATATTTTTTTATTTCCATGTTTTAATAAGAGTTTCAAAGAAAAACAAATGTGAAATTTATAGTTTGTCTTACCGACATGAGCTGGTAATATATTTTCCAAAAGCATATTATTGACTTTTAACATTGTCTCCGCCTCTTGTTGCTCTTCACTGAGTTGTATCTGCCATAAATTGTCCAATCTATTCCTGTATTCAGTAGTTCTATCAATCCAGTAAAGTGTTATAGTTATAAACACTACAGAGAGTGTATGAGAAATTCGAGGATCCAATCCAATGTTCCAAGTTAAGTCTATAGCAAACAGGTTCGTTTTGATTTCCCATACAATCCAAAGATAAAAAATTGTCATGCCTCCCGCAACGATCCATTTGAAAATGAAAAAAACTCTACTGAAGAGAAAGTTCAATAGCAAGGCCAAACTCCAACACTGCGTTACGTGCTATAAAAAGCAAGGGGAAAATTTAGTAGATCAGTACAATAAAATCCAAAAGCATTAAAATATGAAAATGTGATTACCCACGAAGAAACACAGTTCGACAGAACTGTATCCGTAAAATTGTCTATATTTACATCCTTACAAGAGATGACATTGAACACTGAAGTGACAGCTAATGCTAAACTTATTAGAAGATACAGCACAATCCTTATTGTAGCAGATTTAATTATGTAAACTGATATGTCGTAAATTGAACGTAAAAATCTGTTTCTAGGCTCATCGATGCCTTTGTACTTTATCCAAATGGATTGCAACCAAGTGAAAGGTTGCAATAACAACAATCCAAGTATCAACAGTCCGTAAAATATCCATATAAACCATTCAAAACCGCTGAGCCTGAAATTATATAAACAAGTATATTAAATTTGACGGTCGTTAATTACTGTAGTTAAAACTAGGTGTTCATTATTTTTTATTATTTTTACAGAAGTGATCAGGCAATGAGTTTGTGAGACGGTTCTTAAAGTAATACGATTCATAAAGTATTGATGACAAATACACTTACCAGTTCGTAGTCAAACCGTTGATAATGAAGATTAGTAATGAAATAATAAAGCAACATGCTATATAGTACTTAAAAAGAGGGTCCGCTAACATGAGAAACTTTTTCTCCAGAGGCATATTTTTATACATCAACGTAAATCTGTTCAGTTTTGAATCCTTTCTAAAATGTTCTCTGTAAGCGGAAGGTGTTTAACTATAAAATATTTTTGAGTGTCATACTAAGAGCGTAATATTTTCAAAGTGTAATAATACTTCCCATCTGTCCGTTAATCCATCTTTGAATCCCTACGATAATTGAATGTAAGTATTTTGGAATCATATTAACAACTGATAATAATAGCGATGAACTAGTAAGTATTCTCGAGAAAATGAACGACGTGTTATCTAGAATAACCAAAAATTATCTACACAAGATGCAAAAGTATTATGCTATGAAACTTTTAATGACTAATTGTAAAGTTATTGAGCTTACACTATGCAAATATATCATAACAAATTGATTATTTTAGATTCTTATACAGTCCTTTACGTACTTGGCATTCGTCATGTCCTCAATTTCTTTCGCCATTTGAGCATCGGCCGCTTTCAACATTTGTTGGTATTCCACAAGATTCTCGTCCATGAACGAGGTGGTTCTTCGCAAGTTCGATGAACTTCTTTGTTCCGATCGCTACTAGAATACAGATAATATTATATCTTTTAAAAGAATTTTAGTCTTGGTCGTCTTAAGCGTGGTTTGGGTGCAATGGCAGGAAATTAATTTGGGGTGTAAGAAGCTCCTCACATCTTTAAGTCCAAGCCACATGATTAAGAGATTCGGACCCCTTACAGTTTTAATATTAGTATAAGTTGTTTGATAATTGTAAGGTCTAATTGTTATAGACACTATCTATTGAGAGAAAACTCAGGATTCGATTTTCGGTTTTAAGGGGTCCACAGGTAGGCATTATATATGACAGATTTGCTCTCGGAGTTTTGCTTATTTATATGTATGTGTCACACTCCGTTTAGGGAAACAGATTTTAAGTTAGAAGACCCGCACATTCATGTTGTAATAATTTTATCTTAGAAACAAATTACGACTTATGTCAGCTAAGAAATTATAGGGAATCTGTCCAAACAAACAAAAATCGAAGACAAGACCTCGTCCTGGTTCAATATTAGAGTTAGTGTTTTTTTATAAAATAAAATTAATTTACTTCACTTACTCTACCACGGGTGCGCGAATTAATGATTTTGTTGAAACCGACGGACGCACGACGAAATGGCTTGAATTCGGCGAGAGGCTGAAAAGTATTTATTTCTATTTATTTATAACACACAAATTAGATATATAAGTCAATTTTAAATAACTTGATTTCTCTTTATGAAATCACAACATTATGTACATACTTAAATATTTCTACATTTCTGCAGCAGGATTAGCAAGCTATGAGCATAAATGAAAATATATTTTAATTAGTTTAGCTGACAAATAAATTATTCGATTTCAAATATTAAATCGATATTTCTCTTTTTACCGCACTTCGATACGGAGTACATATTATTATATCAACTGTGGATGTGTGTTGTGTAACACTGTGAATTTATTTTTGAAATAAATATATGATAGCATTTGAAATAGAACATACTTCCTTACAGATATAACCCTCATTTGTTTTCCAATATAATATATGTAGCTGGTTTCATAAGTACCTAGGCTACTTTTTAAAACTATTGTACGTTTCAGATAGAATCATTTTAAAATCACCATGACAACGCTGAGTTGGATAGTATTTAATAAAAATAATTACGACGAATAATGACTAACATTGAGATAATAATTATCACAAATTGGTTTTTAATTGAAATGTATAAAGACGAACATAAAAATTATAAATATTGGTAGGTAGTAAGATATTAAAGGCACTTGCCCTTGGCGGTAATGAAATTAAAAACGTCTCCAATTTGTTTTTCATGATGAACGGATCGTTTTGAGATTCAAAGTTCGGCTCTATAATGTACTCCCGCGCATGGTCCAATATCAGTTCAAGCGTTTGTTTCGTCACGTGGACTTTCCTGCAACAAGATTGTTTTTCATATTTATTCGTATTTCTTTCAAAATATTCGATTAGTTCAATTGTTAATAGTTCGTTTTTATGCCCAGCCTCGCTGGACTTGGTAGGAGTTATAAAATGATGTAATAATCCAATTGATACTGGCCGTACGTGTCACATAGGTGTAAGTAAGTAAATTTATAGAACATACAGTCTGCTTTTAAAATTGTAATTGTGATTAATAGCATCGAATTTTGGATAGATTTAATACCTTGAAACGATAAAAAAGAATAGAATGGAAAAACTAAATAGAAAAAAATATCATGAAAACAATGCAACCAGTCAGGTCCGCAAAAAAAAAAACAATACATAAATCTAACTGACAGGACCTCTGCTTTATTGTTATTTATTAATAATTTTGTGCAAATATTCAAAAAGCGCCGGATGGTCACTACTCGCTCGGGCTCATTGTATAAGCTACTAGCAGGCCGGTCCGACTTCGTTGGGGCTCAACTATTAATTATTGTAAATACATCCTTGATATATAACACGGAATAATGTACGTTTCAAATAGTAAAAAAATTCAGATAGATGCTACGGTTCCTGAGATTACTTTTTGCACACAATATATAGATAGCGATAAGTAGTAGGTAGTGCTATCTGTAAATGAGTACTTGGGAGTTTCTTGCCGTTCTTGCGGGACGTCTCAGGGTAGGAATTTTTTGAAGCGCTAGCGCAGTTTGACTTTCGAAAAGTATTTGTAAAAACCAACTTCGAATAAATGCAACGGTAACGGATACCAAGGAGCGTTGTTGCAATTCTGAAAAAATGTGATTTGGAAATATTCCCCCCAAGAGAGTAAAACTGGACTATGATTGTGGGAATTTTCGGAACACAATTTAAGCTAAATAGTTCGTTTACTACCATCGGATTACCATAAACTTTCTTAACTAATATAATTAACTGATCCTAACTATACTGTTACGTGTCAAATTGAATAAAGTTGTATGTTTCATTCGAGTTCAAGAATCGAAACTTACCCTGCTTTACCCGTAGATTCCATTTTGTTAGCGATCGTCACATCTTTGGACCAAATATCAAATTGCCACTTTCGTATGCCTATTAACCCGCTGAGAATTTTACCTGAATGTACTCCGATCCTCATATCAATATTGAGTGATCGCTTCTCACTGAAAAATAATTTAAATAAAATATTAATTTTCGTAATGAGGCAATAAATATTTTTCATAATTTCATAACACCGTCAATAAAATTAAATTCCTCAGTAAGGAAAAATAATGAATAGAATCGATGATGAATTGTGTTTTAGCCTATGAAACCTGAGTTGGATCATCATGACGTTGGCCAAAGCCAGTGTTATCAAGCGAATGTGATTTTGCATTACAAACTTAAATATTGTATGTAATATTAAAGTCACATATTAAAGTACATTTTATATAAACGAACCGTACGTCCTTGATGATATAAATCATTTCTAATCCCAAGTCAACGCAATTCTTTGCATGCTGTGTAGTCGGTTTTGGAACTCCACTCACACAGTAGTAACAGTCTCCTAAGAATTTTATTCTCAACACATCATGTTCCTGGAAAGGCAACAAAATCAAACTCAATAATCAATGTCCAGTTAACCATTAAAACAGGGACAACGACTTAAAGCTTATTCTGAGGCGAACGGGAACTTTTGATTCTACCACATTCAGCAATGACGTTAAAATGTACTTTTTAAATTATCAAACATATAATTATATCAATATAAAAAGCAGTGATAAATTTATGATTTTAATTTTTCAACCGGAACTGCACACACCATACATTTTTAAACTGTTAACATCGTCAGGAACTCTGAATAATTAAGATGTAAGAGTGGGTAAGCGTTTTATTTTTATTTATTTATTTTATCTACAAAATAAAATAAATAAAAAAATCTTAAAAGTGGGCCGTTTTTCATTTTGCCTCTGAAAAGAAGTTCATATAATGACAATCCAAAAGTTAGTCAGTTATAAGATGAGGTATTGTATGTATATCAATATTAAACTACTAAAAGCCGATGATATATTGATTCCATATTTTAATCCTTTTAGGTAAACCACTAAGTAATCGGTGTCTTCAAGATTTAATTATATCTAACCTTCTTCAGTTTCTATGGCTTTAATGACACTTTACAAATTAATCACTTGTAAAATGTCTGCAGAAACATAATATCACATATAGATACATAATATCAATCAATTATGAAAATGTGTAGACTTTGATCTAATTGCCGGAATTAGAGTAGAAATTAGAATTTATTATTATTAAGATCGACGCAGCAAATGGTCATTATTTCACTTTAAAAGCATCATCTATAATTACAATTCACATTACTATATCTACAACAATATATATATATATATATTGTATATATATATATAACATATATATATATATATATATATATACAGCTCGTACATCAATATATTTTTTATGTAAATAGTCGAAAAACGAGCAACCACCTGATGGTAAGAGGTCACCGTTACCCATAGACATCAGTAACACTGATACGTTGTCGGCCAGGAAATGAGAAGATAAGAAAGAGAGTACTGGCTCTCAAACCTTCAGTCGGAACACGACGAGTCTTTTAGCTCAAGCAGGATGGTCGTAGCTAGCCAGGCAGATTGCACGGAAAGATAATACCAGTAATAATATTAGTGACTTAATAATAATACTGGTAATATAATCCTTACGCGAAGCCCTACCGCCAAGCATGCTGTCTTCCGTTGCTTCTTACGACACTGTTCTGTCAGCATGGTATTGGCGGGGGGAGTATTCTAGGCAGTCCCAATACGGCCAAATTTATTTGAGCTCGGTTACAAGTGTGTATTTTCTCTTCTCTGTACCGAAATAGTACGACTGACATATGAGACTTTAACACGCTTGTTACCGAAACACAGTATTTAATTATACATATTCTTTCTATTTGCACATAGTTATAAAGGATTTTATTCTAACTCACCTCAGAGGCTTCATCGAACCTTCCAAACAGTTCATTGAGCAACTCGACCATACGCATTGGAGATAGTGTTGTCGAGATCTTCGTGTAGTTCACTACGTCTGCATACAATATGCTCACGTTTTCGTGCTCTTCCACATACAGTTGACTAAAATCAAATTTTAAATGGACGTTTCGAAGAGTTTACTAAGAAAATTAATTTATCCACCGTCGAATTTTTAATGACAGTAATGTGTTTGCTTTAAAATATTCTACATATAACTTAAAAAAATATATATATGTAATATGCCTACCATATTTCACCCTAGTATGTCACTAAATACTTCTCTTATTAATCAATTTTACACAATAGTTTACGCAAACAACATAATTATATGGGTTATACATATATTTAGTAAAATAGTACATTAATTTTTGTTTTTTTACAATGATGATTTATTTTAAGTTTTCTTAGATACATTTAGATATGGTTTTTTGTGGGCTTAAAAATAAATCGCAATCAATTGGTCTGATCACAATGATATCTGATAACAAGTGACACACAGTTGCTAATGATAATACTTACTTGAAAGACTTAATGTTGTGGCTGTGACTTTGCGTTTGTATATCCAAGAACATTGCTCTGATGTCCTGACGAACTCTTGATACAATATGCTCCGGGAGTATACTCAACATGAGCCGTTCCTAAACGATAAGATTTAAAAATTTTAAGATACTTCTTAAAAAGTACTCTTATAGAATGTTTTGTACGTGTGTTACATTAGATAATAATACTAACAAAGTGCTATGATTATTTCAAATTAAAAGTAGGTGATACACAAGACAAATTTTGCCACACGCCAACGTCACCGTGAAGCGTGTCAAAATGGCGGCGTTTAAACTGCCAAAATAATGCTGCAGTTTTAGCAAAATAAGTATTGTGTCTTCGTCGATTAAAATATTTTTTACAATATTATATTATAATAATTAATCGATATATAACAAATAATGTCCGTGTCTTAAGTATTGCATTCGTTATAGTATCTTCATCATGTATGAGTATTGTAATAGATCACCATAAAATATATTCTGTTCTAAAGGTTGTTTATATACCATTTCCGTCTGGGGTGGCGATACCTCTGATGTTACGGGGATATTCATTTAACTTCCCGTGACCAGTCTATTCATGCCACGGTACCTATGAAAAATATCTGTATCGAAAAAATGAATAATAATTCAACTCACCTCTTGGTCTTTTACAAATTTCAACCTTAAAGTACTTTCAACGCAGGCTCTTCTGTCTAAAAAAGATCTCCGCGTCACTATTTCATTCATGAGCCGAAAGTATATTCCCATGAGGTTGACTCCGATTAAATATATGACGTCTGAAGCTACCTGTTAATAATATTCTTCAACATCAAGAAAAAAAAATTCAGTCAATAGCCAACAGACAAGAAAAATTAATAATAATTTAAGCTGTTGTATCTAACGGTATATGGTTATAATCGTCGATGAGCATCCCTAACACTAAACGCATTAACGACACGTAGAAGGGCAAGAAGGAACGGGGACAAGTTCAAGTAGGAAGTAGAGAAAAGGTCAAGAAAGGAACAGGGAAAAGGCCAAGAAGCAAGATAAGCAGGGTGGTAGTTTGTCAGATAGATAGAGAATCCCATTGGTAGACACAAATACAGTTAAGATTAAACTAGTTGATACAAATTACAGAGATTTCCAGCAAGTGCAAATCTCTCATAGATAGTTCTGAATGGTTCACGAGCAATTAAAGATGGCTTGGGTCCGAAGTAGGATGGAGCTCTTAACACATGGTAGAGTATTTCATCACGATCATCTGGGCTTGGTTGAGAAGGATCTCACAGCGAGAGGGGTTTGCAATTTGCAAATACCAATCGAAAGATTTCATACAAATATTTGAGAAGATAATAGAGAACTCTCGGATATGCAAGTTATAAATTATAAGAATAATAATTCAATATTCAATTCTAAAATTCACATAATCTTGGACATTTTGAGGTGTGTCAATATTGTAACTCACTGAGCTATATTTAAGTATATTATTTGATCTTGTCTACATTCGTGACTTGATCTATAACTTATAAGATACGAAACAATTGGCGGCTTTCAGCTTCCAGTAAGTTGTAGAAAAATCTGCGAGATTTTAAGTTGTACCAAAATTTTTGCTGATTTTAGTTTTTAACGCCATGCATTTTACTTTTAACACAAACGGCTATTTACATCTAGGTGTCACATAAAATATTTTTTCCATTTATTGTGTATTAATTATTAATTATTTATTATTAATTATATGCAAATATTATGTAAAAATATTACTTACTTTTTTTTACTAATTCGATAATATTTACAAAACTGTAGATTTTATGCAGAAATTTGTACAGATTACGTATTGAAATTATTTAACAATGAAATTTAATAATGTATAAAGTATAAATTAATAATGTATAAAGAGTTCTAAATACGACAAGCAAAAATTCATCGTCCAATCTTGAGGTTCAAATGCCAAAACTAACACTACTAACACACTTCACGCAGTGAGAAAAAAGATAGTTTCCTTCGATGGGCTAAATCTAGTGCCAGGAAATAATGCAAGATTTTGTGACAATTCTAGAACAGTTAATTCTGCAAAACGATTGACTTACCACAACTTCCATTTGAGGATCATCCACATACGTGAAGAAAGCGAACACAAATATGTAAACCAGGCTCACTACCACTCCCAACAGTATGGCTACGATATTATTCCTTATTGGTAGAAAAATGTATGTGGAAAGTAGCGCCATTGTGGCATACGCTGGCCTGAGCGACATCCCTTCTATTGAACTGAAGATCGATATTGCAACATCTATAAAAGAAATTTAGATTCTTAGATTTTTTTGTAGAAAATAGGTCTATTTAAAAATATATTTGTTTTAAGAAAAAAACATTTTTGACTAAGTAAACTTTTTTGTATGTTAATGTAACTCTAACTTGAATTTTAGGTACTTCCAGACTATAGTCGAATTACGCAACAAATCACACCTTACAATGCCTAAGTGTAAATGTAATAAAGAATTTCAAACTGCGTCATGAGTACGTGATTAATACCCGCTACAATATCTATATCTATACTAATAAATAAAATTGGAGTCTGTTTGTAATATAAAAATAACGGCTTTTTAGTACATACATATGAATGTATATACGGTACATATACTGGTACCAAAATAACACTGTTTACAATTTTTGTCTGTCTGTTTGTTCCGGCTAATCTCTGAAACGGCTGGACCGATTTTCATGGGACTTTCACTGGCAGGTAGCTGATGTAATAAGGAGTAACTTAGGCTACTTTTATTTCTACTAAATAACTTTTTTATGAACTTCGACGCGGACGAAGTCGAGGGCACAACTAGTACCAAATAAAAGTTCGATATTTAGTTTTATTAAAAAGCATTTTACAAAGTTTTTTTTTATTGATATCGATATCTTTAACATTTGTTAAACACAAACCTGTCAACACAAGGTCTGCGGTTATAATAAAGCTTACTAATATTGGTATCCAAAACCATCGTTTCTTCAATGGCTCATATATACACTTTGATAGAAATAAGGCAGGGATAATTATCCTCATGATATACATTCCTATTGCAATGTAAGTTGACTTCCATTGAAATCCCTGGAAAATAAGTGGAAAATAAAATTAGAGTTACTGATAATAAACGTACACAATCAAACATCTACAATCACCGAAGAAATTAGGATTTAGAAAAACAACATTTTATTGCCTTAACCGCTTCCATGTGAAAAGCAATTTACGCGAATATGAATCCGCCGTGCAACTACTTCTGGGTGGTCCCGCGGGATAACAGCGCGTGTGTTTAAAACGACGATATCTCTAAAATGTTGTATGGAAGCTGTATATAAATCTTATGTCGTTGTAATAGGTATGAAACAAGCTAATATAAAATAATAGGATTAGTCAAGTTTTGCTGTGTAATGTATTTGATATATGTATTCTAATTTGAAATACGGATAAGCGATTTTTTGCCGGCCTTGTTTGAATAAGTTGTTATAATAAAAAAAACATATTTTCAAAAAATGTTTGTTTTATTTACATCAATATACATTATTGTACATTAATCGATAAAAAACAACACATATATCATTTTTGTTAATGTTCCCATTTATATATGATTAAAAACTTATATCATCGTAAACATTACACATTTTAACTACAACGGGTACTCACGTTTTTTTATTGACCATAGTGTATGTAATTGAAGTGAAGGTAAAATGTACAAAAATCGTGAGGATTCCTTGCACTTAAAATTCCAGTCTGTAGTCGCCGTATCTTTCTCGATTACTGTGTTAATTGGTGTTTTGTAACAAAATAATCTTTTCATTTTTTTGGTATTTATTTCCTTTTTTTATAAAATAATGACATTCCCGCAAATATTAATAATGATCTGTGATACCAATCGCAGAGCAATAAAATTGCATAACTTTTTATCTAGGTATGTTATAGAGTTTTAATAAAATGAGATATTTTAATTGCCACAGTGCAATTTGTACCTTGTTTTTTTGTTTGTTTTCCTGAATGGGGGGATCTACAAAAGGTACCCGGTGTCCTATTCTGATCCCGAACTACAGGGACAAACAGAGTGGGTACCTATCGACCCACCCTGTAACGTTCACATGAACGCTGTAGTAAAATTTATTAAAACCTTCAGTGCTTCGGAAGGTAAACTAAGCCATCGGCGTCGGTTGTTATCGTTAGGTAACAGTCGTTAAGGAACGTCGGAAGCCTTCGGGCGTCATAAGAATTTCTGATCCACTGATCCGGCATAAGAATTTCACATTGGTATAGTGAATTGCTGCACTGAGGCAGCAGTGGTTTAGGCTTTAGGCATCCTCGGTTATAATGAATCCTGACTCCTCAAGGATCTGTAGTTGGCCAGTGATATGTCGAAGCCAATGTTAAGTGTTTAAAAATGGTCTTTTTTCAAAAATCTTTACACTTGCTGCCGTCGTAATGTCTGTGTTTTGTGAAACACTGAATGCCCGACTCAGCAGCCTGCGGTATGCTCGTTGCTGGCGACATGCATCTCGTCTGAGAGATTAATTGGGACAGTTCAATCTAACTGCAGTCTATAAAGAGCAATCATCCGCGACATGTGAATCTACATTTAATCATTTAGCATTTATTCCTTACATCCTGTCTTACTTTCCTAACATCGATCATTATCATTGATGTTTTCACTTTGTTTCGTATTCAATTTAGTTACATTTCCAAAAATCTTAGATTGCTAAGTTTTGAAACCAAATCGAACACCTACTAAAAGATATGGTTTCGAGAAGCTTCGGAAATAAAATATCCGCCTGAAGATACATTGGTAAAGACATCTGTTGTCGTATCTTATCGAATGACGACTTACGTCTCGGTCTAATTTTTAGAGACTTGTTTTTTAAATAATAAAAGTACCTAATGCATATATCAAAATATCAATATTTTCGCTCGATTAGTTGATTAATTATGACAATGAAAGATGCTCGAATGTTTCCTAAAATCGGATACTGAATGAGAAGTTAAATACTCTGTGTTACAACTTACCTCATGATATGAGCTGGCTATGACTACAACTATGTGTATTGTCGAGAAACATATTAACAGCGAGAGATATAAATATATGAGCGTTTCTCTCAATTTATCGTCATATTTCCTGTATAAGCCCTCTAAATCTTTTTGAGAGAATTGATCCTGTAATGATACAAATCACGTAATTAAATATACCTTCTAAAGATAACAACACCGGTATTTTGGTTGATATGTTGTATCAGGGAGATTATCATTCACTAATCAAATCAGAAGCCATTAAAGACATTATTTGTTTTTACATTTTGTAATCGTTTACAACACATTGCAGTTAAACAAACTTTACTATGTAAATGAGATAATAATTATATTTAAAAATGAGAAACGGTTTGAATCTAGATGTACAAAAAATATATAAACACAGTATACGTTACCGTGTGCTGCTTAGGTAACAAGGCAAGAGTTCAGACAACAGATACGACATGGACTTTAAAAATTGTGATAAGTGGCAATGGAAAATATTTGTCCTTATCACAACCTCTTATATTGTCCCAATGCTGGGATTTGGGCCTCGTTGACTGGGGTCCAGGTGAATAAATAATAAATGAAGTATAAATGAAGATCAGAGAACTTCATACTTCATTTAGAAAATTATTAAGAACACTCTGATATATGCAAGTTTCTTTAGCATATACCCAAGGACAGGGCCAATGGTAAATAGTAGACATATTTTTATTTCTAAAATGCATTGCTTGTGCCTATTTCTAATGGGCCTTATTCGAAAAATTAGAGCTATATGATTCTTTGGCTTGAACTCTGGCCACCCACTGACAACCATTTCTCTAATTTTATTTTTTTTCCTTCCATAACTGGCGATAAGTATTGTTGAAATGGTTGTTATACATGAATTCCATCATCGAACTGTGAGCACATTTGGTTGCACAAATGGCGCGGACCTAATGTTAGATTACATCCCGTGTGCAGTCATTACCTATATGGCGAAACAATTACGTAATATACGAAGACGGGGACTCACAATAATTTCCCGATCCCCTTGCCTTAAAATATTTTTAGCGGGTACAATTGAAAGGAGACTGTGAGTTGTCTATAAAATATAAATGTATAGAAAGAAACCAACAAACCCTTAAATACTTCCAGTTCCACTGTTTACCGCCAGATTGATCCACTTCTGCGCTTCTAAATTCGTGCAGAGAAGACAGCATGCTCGTAGCTCTGTTGGAGTTCATTGAGTATCTCGCGAGTAGCTCCAAAGCCCCAACTTGAAGTACAACGGAGCCCGTGGTCCGAGACAGAGCGCTGTCGTCCTTAATAGATTAAAATGTATTTTAGATAAGTAATGGTAATTAAAAAACATTTAGTAGGTAAAACAAGCCGTTGAGTCCACTGAACTGTCGGGCGTTGTAAACTTTAGTTATATATGTACTTACTTATTATAATATATAATAGTAACTGTAAATTGTAAATAGTAAATATGAATTATCATTGTAAAAACAATAATAATGTTTAAAATATAATTATTAAATATTAGAATACTACTGAACGTACCACCTGAAATACTGTGATCCTTGTTAATCTAGCTATGATAAATGGTAAATATATGTAATTATCATAAACAATTGTGACATGTTGACACTGCGCTTAAATTATAGTACAAAAACTGTTAAAAAATGTCGGATACCCAAAAATAAATAAAAAGTTGATCAATGAACTTCGGATACCATCTCTTTAATGCTCATGATACAGAGATACTCGACACACAATTGTAATTTCGTGGTAAATGACCCAATACAAAAAAGTTTTAAACAGTGTTTTTGTTTAAGTTAATACCGGAAAACGAACAGACGAGCCACTTGATGGTATGTGGGCACCGTCGCCCATGGATATCAACAAGACAAACCATCACTGATGCGTTGTCGACCAGGAAATAAGAAGAAATTAGGAAAGAAAGTACTGGCTCTCAAGCCCCCAGCCGGAACACGACGAGTCGTTTGGCGACTCATTCAAGCAGGAGGAGCTCGTTTACAAAATACGTAAAAGAGTAAAGCATTTTGAATTTGAATTTGAAATGTACTGCAGAATTGAGAATTTCAAGATTGTATTGTTTCGAAACAGAAGAAACGCTGGATAGAAATTGTATCACGTCAGCAATATGATCCCTGTATAGTAGTGAGTATTATTGCACCTGAATCGACATTATCAAATAAATCACAAAATATTGTATTATAATTGAATCTTCTGTTCTCTAAGTTCACGTTGGTTTTCTGACATTTGTGTGTTACATATCAAATATTATCAGATTTATTTTAATGACAACGTCAAGTGTCAACAAAAACTCTTTAAACATATTTTTGATTCAGAAGAATAAAATAAAGGCGGGAAATATCGTTAAGAATCTATATCTATACTGATAATACAATTCTAACTAATCGATTTCTGTACATGAACGATATATGAGAAAAACAATTATTAGGGGTCTTTATTAACGCTAAGAAACCAAAAAAAATTGTTGTTAGAATTTTTGTCTCTTTGTCTGTGCGTTTGTTCCCCCTAATCTCAGAATCGGCTTAACCGATTTCGTTCTGGTTTTCACTAATGTATTACAGTAAGTATCACTTAAAACTTAAAGTTTGTTTCATTCCAATCCGTCCATAAATAAAAAAAGTTATGAATTAATATATGTATTTCTAATTCACAGAATGAGTAAAAGTCCGAAAAATACAGATGTTATCTTTAAGTTTAAGGTGGTTTTTCCGAAGCGAAGCGAGGGCGTTGGATAGTAAATATTAAAATTGTACCTAACTGATCGCTTTTTGTACATGATTTTTTCCTTCAATTTTCAAAGTTGAATATCGCACGCAGTTCGTGAAAAATACATGAATTTCATGTTAAGTTACTCGAAAGTCGTTCATATTTCATAGGAGGTAATATAATTGATTGTTCAACCCGTACGAAGTCGAGGCGAGCCGCTAGTCTATACTATCTATACTCTATACTAATAAATAAAATTGGAGTGTCTGTTTGTAATATTAAAATAACCGCTTTTTACTTCATACATATGAATGTATATACGTTACATATACCACAATAATATTTTTTATAATTTTTATCTCTCTGTCTGTTTATTTGTTTCGGCTAATCTCTGAAACGGCTGGACCGATTTTGACAGGACTTTCATTGGCAGGTAGCTGATGTAATAAGGACTAACTTAGGCTACTTTTATTTCTATTAAATAACTTTTTTGTTAAATTCCACGCGGATAAACTCGCGGGGACACTAGTCTAATATAAAGTGTATCCACATAACAATTTCCAAAACATTTTCAGTGTATAAATTCGGTACCGGTGTACAGTTTTATTATAGCTATAGATATAACAAAGCAGGTCTGTCTGAATACAACAATCACAAAAACTCCTGCACGCAGTCATTCACAGAGAATTTTCAATGTACGGAGTAGATAGATACGTTTGAAACAATTATAAAATGCATATCACAAACGAGTACTCTCGGGTGGGTTTGCTATTTGAACACTAAGAATCGATTTCCCTGGCAAAGTATAGATATCATAAAAAAAATCAACACTACTCCGGGGAAGTCCAGTCTCGATTTCGATGCTAATAATTTTTAGATAACTTCAATTACTCAATTACTTACTACAATTCAATTACTAGGAAATTAACTTACCATTTTTATCGCAAAGTAACAAACATAATTATTGAGAACGGTAAATATTTGACACGCAGCGCACTAACCATAACTCTGGTACACTGTAACAGTGATGGTGCTAATGGTAGACTGAAGTATCGTGGTCTTTGTCTTGTCGATAATGAACTCGTACCGATATCGATAAGTGCCACCCGGCAGTTATGAGTAGATTGTGAAAATAATTGTCGAATCATCGAATGTGTGTTAATGTATGTACATCTAAATATATTCGTGCGTATCTGTGTGCTAACTTTTTAATATAATTATTTTAATTAAACTTCCGATTTAGATAAGACGGTTTGAAGTAATCGGAAGGGCTTAGTTCAATCTATTTTGTCTGAAAATTTTTGACACATCAATGTTTTATACATTAACTGTTGAGCTATTCATTTAAAATAATGTAATCAGTATTAAATATTTATATGTTGTTAATTACATTCCTAGATAAATTTATAGAACGGCCCTGCATGCAAAACCGATTCTGTCTTAACCAGTTTATATTATTTTAATTTTACTAAATGGATTTGCAATTGTGGAATGGAAACTTGACTATCGGTACTATTAAAAGCGGTGCTGTTGTCAGGGTATGAGATAGAGGAGAAATTAGCTTGGATTAAATGGACATATTCATCTTTACTAAAAACTTTACGGTCAAAGTTCCCGATGGACCTCTCTATCATTTTTCCTTACCTTTTCGTCCATTAACACGAGCCAAACCCTAATCAATATAACATTCCATTACATCGATTATCAATCTCTAATCAGTTCATATCTTTTGCAGTGGTACAAAATATTCTAAACATTTTTAACATAATTTCAAGTTGTACGCGTGTGAATTAGGCTGGTCAGTTACGAATTATACCGTTCAGTCTAATTGTTTTTCCATTCATGTCTAAATGGTCTTTGTTCATTGAATGCTGACCTCTTGTGAATTTGAGTAATAAGAAACTCGTTTAGTCATCGCGACGTTTGTGGAAATTGAAGTTACAAAGAAAATAATTTATAAGTTGTCAAGTTATCTCCAATAGATCGACGAGGACAGAAGAGTTCTATGATTTTTAACTGAATTTATCATTGATGGTACACATTTTACTATGATACTTACCAAGTTAAATATATTTTTTACGTTAAGATTACGTTTTACGTTTTTACGTTAGATGGCAAACGAGCAACGGTACAAAGTAACCTATACGTAGAAGTAGTCTATCCATCAGTGGAGTCTAAGACGCGTTGTGGGATAAACTAATATTATTAATATCAGTATTTTTACAGCTATGAGTTTTAAATTGGTTACTATGATGTTGCGAGTACAGTTCTTTTATGTGGCAATTTTTTCTAGCGATTTTAAATACTTCTATGAGATCTTTTTATTATTTTTACGTTTTTATTATATATACGTTTAAAAAATAACAGCTCAGACAAGCTAGAAAAATTTAAATCGAACGTTTTGATTCTATTCACAAATATTTGTGGCAAGAAAACCGCCCCCTGTCGAACGCAGCTAAAACTATTTGCAAAGATTGAGGTTGTGGGATCATAAAAAGTTTGTAGTAATATTTACAGATGTCACTTTTATGAAGTTCTGCTCTGAAGATGGCGCTGGTTAAATGATGACTATCACAATTTAATACTATGTAAATATTTTAAGCATGAAATTAAGCCATAAATAAAAACTTGTGAGTGTCGATAAACCTACGTACTTAATAAACAAAGCACCTATTTGTCAAAATAGTGAAATGAATCTATACTAAGGGTATATTCTATGTCATTTCAGTTATATGATTGTTAATAATCATAAATCTTCAGAATAATAAATAAAATTGTAATATGTCTAATTACAATGTATTTGCAGCTATTGAAGTCATTTTCAAATTAAAATTATTATGATATGAGGTTATATAAAATCAATTACCTTGCAGATGTACTTGGTACTTATAAAAATAAAAAAAAATAACGAACTGAAAGCAAAAAATAAAAAGTCGTATTAAAAAGCGAAATGTAATTGAAATAAAATATTAGTTTAATTAAAAACCACAACAGAAAAAGAATTTAATTTTATAACATTGATCGGTTTTAGACTTGGAAAAAAAACATTAGTTGGAATAAAAAATGATATATATATTGGTATTACGTGATATTGTCATTGTCAATCAAGTCCGTCTTATTCCAAAATGTTCTACAAAAGTGTCAATTAGTGGGAGAAGCACCGTTTATTGAAAATAGACTGGGAAGGGACCTCGGAAAAAATTTTCATTATTTAAATTAAACATACTGTGCAAGTTTAACTATAAAACTAAATAAATTTATTTGTTCTAAAAATGTTATAGTTGCATAATACATACATAGGAGTACGTATATTTAAAAGGAAGAACTCAATATTGCAGTAGTTCTACGCGTAATTGGGCTTGATTTTCTGTGTACGTAGTGCGGGAACGAGTAGTTGAGCCGCCGTTTGTAAATAGTTACCACCGCCCATAACATGCATGACTTTATTATCAAAAAAGAAAAAGAAGAACGATCAAGAAGAAAACGGGTAATCTATTTGTTGATTAACACGCAACACGCGTAATAAATATTTGACGGTTGATTCTTGAAGGAGACTAATTGCTTGTCGGTAAGATGAAAAATCTTTCATTTACACACAAGTACCGTCAAGATTAAGCTTGGTGGTTTAGTTCCCGGTGAATTCAACCCGGAGGGTCCAGACGCTAGTGCCTCGTCCATTGTTCATTATGCATGATAAACAGGTGAGTTTGGTTTGATTCAAGGATCGTGTAGCCTTACACTGGCAGCATTTTTTGTATGAATACTAAATGTACCTCTTGCAAATCTACTTAGTTATGTATAGAACGATGTAGTAGTAAATATTTAATTAGTTATAGACAAATAATCTTTAAAAACAGTTGTTCCGGTCATAATCCTTGCCACGAATCCATGAAAAATTTTATCGATGTCAAAAAATTATAGTAAGGGAATCAGATGCAGTGATACATACAAACATAATGATTGTGTGTGTTGTTACATAACATTATTTACCGATGTAATTTATGAAGTAACTGACTTCATTTCCTGTAAACAGATTCGTTTTTCGAGATGAAAAGTCACTAATAAGCACACACACCACATATTTGTACTAAAATACGCTCAAGTTACTAATATGCTATATATCATTTTAATGTGTTCAGTGTTTTAAATGTAATACATGTATAAACACAAAGACAATCAATTATTAAAAAAATAGATGTTTTGGCCTATTGATAACAAATATTAATATTTCATGTCTAAATATTCGGCCTCGTTACAGTTTTACAATATGATATGATTAGGTTCATATGTCTCTGCATAGATATGCACGCTAATAAAGTTGTCGTATATAGTATGCACCTACACAAGTTGTAAAGGCAATGGAACGTTCAAATAAAACAAAATAATTGTTCTTTATAAAAGTTTTAGGGGTTTGATTCCAATCTAACTTTGTGATAGTTTTCTGCTATCCACTTTTGCTGACTTTTGTATAGTATGCGACGTTTCGTAAATTACAGCTCACGATTTCCAGTGACTGGATAGGAAGTTCCGAAATTAAACACGGATTGTAATAACAATATATAAGTTTTTAGAAAGCGCTATTTTGAATAGTTGGTTAGTGCTAGAACTTAAACTATTTTAAATATTAGAGAATATTTTACATATTCGATTTTACATGGTAGAGTTTTTTATTCATACTATCTTGTACATTGGTCATATTTGTACATACTAGTGCAATTAAGCAGAACATTGATTCCAATATTCTACACCTTGTAACTTTGATATAAATAAATATTATTTGTGTCTACTGCTTGTCAATTTTTTTTTAGTTTGTTCATCTGTGTTATGCTAATTATGCATTTTTCCGCCGATTGTGGTTCGAGAATTTACTTTAAATGATAACAAGACGTTTTTTCATCGAAATTAACGGGGAAACTGGGAAATACGTTAAATGTTGTCTTTAGCTGGAATATGGTTATAATATTGGTTTGGGAAATCCGTGAAGTGATAGAATTAACGTTTATTTTGCGTTTGCAATAAGAAATACTATTGTGGTGACAGGGAAGCCGATTTCGATGTATTATATATGTTTACCTGCCAACATTATTTTAATCCTCTCTACTCGGCGAGTACTTTTTATTTTAATGTCAACTCGTACCTTGACATGATTAGAATTAGTGCAAGACCTATTTTCTTCCAGGACGATCGTAAAATTGTTTTTACATTTTTCTAACATCTAAAGATGTAGTAACAGGCGGATTTCTCGCTTTCCTTGATGATGCTCTTCGGAAGACAAATGTAAATATGTACGTAGCGGTGATAATTAATACCAGAGGACCAAAACTCTTTTGTCTACTGATTTAAAAAAATACTTGCAAAGTCACTTGGTCAATCTTGTTTTTATCAATGGCTCATAATAGAAGGTCAGTACGGTCAGCAAGTTACTGTCAATAAGATAATTACGGTTAAAACACTTTTTGTGTAACGAAATATAAAAGTATCTTTTATATTACGTTTAAATTGTTAAACGAAAACGTTATTAAGGTGTTACTACTGCCGTTTCATTTTGTTTACAATTCGAAATTGGATTATATACAACGATCTCTGTAAAATTCGATGTTCTACAAAAATTTAATAATATACCAGGTATTACCACCATACGACAGAATGCAAGGTAATAATTATTTCGTAGTTATTTTGAGTACGTACCTCTTTAAATTAAATTTGTGAAATGGAGATTTTACTACTATCTTTCAGTTTCATTAACATTAAAATTATTTTTTGGGATTACTAAAGTTAGTTGTAATAAATTTACTCATTTATTACTTTGTATTAGATCATTGTCTTCCTAAATTATATATATTTGTTTTGCAAAAAAAAAATAAGGAGATAATTACAATAAATTTATTTACTATAATATCACCCTCCTCTTTATGAGACGGCTGCGTCACAGGGTCACGTATTTTATCGTATGCTATTTTTAAATGGACGTCCGGTTGTCCATATGACTCGCTCTCCGTCTATGAGTACTCCCTCTACGAATAAAAATATCTTTCCAATTAATGAAATTACTAATAAGCGCAATAAAGTGATCGAATGCCAGTTCACTCTAATATTTGATAAAAAATATTCAAATAGATGGATTTATCGTATTTTTCAACATTGCTTGTTAATAATTCTTATCAGTACACGATTACATAGAAGGTCTCTTTTACCACGATAGAAATCCTTGACCTACGTTGGGCTACGTTTTGACTAAAATAATAGTTTCATTGAATGTCTCCAGTAATAACATAGGTGAATGAAAGTGTTATAAATGTATATTTAAATTTATTTGTATAATATTTTTCCATCTTTAGAGTTATTATTTTATTTCTTTATTAATATCTTTCTTAATACGCGAGTTGCCCATTGGAACTTTGAAGCGTCGCATTAAAACACAACTTATAGGCAAAGAATATTATAGTATAGAGGAGTACATGAATGACAAGGATGCCTGGACAAAATTAGTGTCGAAACCAGTTCCGCACAGGTTTAAGATTTTGTAATTACCATATGTTGTTTAAAAGATGTGCTGAGGAGATTCTTTCGCCGTTTCTTCTCCTCATAGTTAAAGCACCTTTTCGAAACGGTGGTAGAAGCAAAAAATGACGTTCATAAGTGTATTTACTGAATACCTATATGATTAAATGATTTTGAATTTGAATACCATAACTTATCTCGACACTAAGCGTTGTCTGATAAGGAATGTCACGACACTACGCCCGCTCATTTAGTAATATGCATGCATTGTAAACAAAATGTGAGATAATTATGTAAATAGTAATTATTTTACAAAATGTATAAGGCGTTTCTGGACTATACCCAAAAGGAAAAATAATTAATTGACACTGAGCAACGAAATATATTTTTTTTATTTTTTTTCTAAAATTGATCGAATTTAGAATATATATATTTATGATACTTTTTATATTATTCTTAATCAGTAGTAAACAGAGAAACTTCTAGGTGTCATACTTCGTAAATCTTGGAAATGTGTTAGTGTTAGGCAATGTATAAACGGCACTTCTGCTTTTGTGCCGCTCTGTGTAATGAAACGGTTGCTGAGACGCGTGTCAACACCGGTCTTATTAGAGTCACATCACTGAATGTAGATTGGAGGATAGTGCGAAAGTGCCTTGCGATTTCCGCCACGATTTAACAGAAAAAAAACCTTATCACTTGATATTCTTTACGTTTCTGCTGCACGAAAGTTTATGATGTTTATTATAAAATATTTTTTTCAGGTTGAATTCCGCAAATTTACCTTTGATTGTTTAGATTAGTGTTTTAGGCTTCAAAAAGAGCTATACTATTTTTAACCGACTTCAAAAAAGGAGGAGATTCTATGTGTATATGCATGTATTTTTCAGTGTATTTACAGCTATAAGTCCGTTGCTTATGAACTTATTTTGATGATTATTGTTTCAGTTTATAAAGGAATGGTGTTGATCTGATGATGGGTTGTGGTGTTTAAGAGGCATGGAGTCATGTTTAAACATATTTGTGGTTATTAGCATTTCTCGGTCTAATAATGTGTCTCGGAGACGAAAATGTAACTCTTGAAGGGATCAGAATCATCGGACCGTATTTTGAAACATTTGGTATTGATATCATTTGAAAGCTACAACAGTGCGGTATTTGCGTCTTGGAGTCATCATGTCATGATGTGGAACTGATGATGAAAGCAACAGCGCTCTTTAACTATTTAGACTTAGAGAATGACATTGAGATAGTCAAGAGAGATCTGCTCATCTACTGTACTTATTACTTACCTATACCGTATCCACCTATTTATTTATCACCCTTCCATAGTTCGCTGATTGGCGCCACTCCAACGGGTCTTGGGCCCTCTGTATTCAACGGCTCTCTCCCGTATTCTTCTGTTCATCAATCCA